>CAXARO010000008.1:0-45903 GCA_963971305.1 Arcuatula senhousia | reverse complement strand
ATTTATATCCTTTCAGTCGGTTTATTCACGTTTCTCCAACATTTGATAATTAGCAAAAACAACATTCAACTAGGTATAATTGTGTTGGGATGCCAACACACAAGTCGCCCAAAATCGCCTTGGATAGAGTTCCATTCAAATCAGTGCATCAAAATAAGTCTAGAAATCAAATTTCGTTGAAATCGGACAAAGTTGACGTTTTTAGGGGGGCGGGTGTAGTAAAATGGCCGCCATTTTAAAACCGGAAGTCGGATTTCAAATCCGGTCGCAGATTTGAGCTCAGCATACCCGCTTTACCCAGATTACCAATTTTCAAGACCATCCGATGAAAAAAAAATTTCCGCCCACTTTTTCCGATGGCCGCCATTTTGAAACGGCGGCCATCTTGAAAATTTTAAAAGTGCATTACACAACTTTGAGTGACCCACTATCCAATCTCACAAGTGTTATTGAATTTCCTTGGACCGTTTTCTTGTATTAGGGAGGACAAATTCTCGATAAAGAATCAGAAGAATAATTAAAGTGCCATTTGTTCAGAGAACAAATGAGAGGTCTTTCCCGTTAAGTTGGCCTATGACCTTTGACCTTTGTCTTAAAGTCAAGCTCTTTAATTACTGATAGTAAATATATATATATCTAGTATATTATCTGTAACAGTTTAAATGTTATATACAAGTAAATAATACATAAGATGATGTTTTTGGCCGCCATTTTGAAACCACTCAACCTTAACATGTATTTCTTGGGCTTAAATGATAGGTCTTGTCAAGACGGTCATTTTTTATACACATGTCTATTATACTATCTGTTACGGTTTTCAAGTTATTGGCAAAAAACCTATTTCGCGAAAACCTATTTCGGTCGCCATTTCGAAACCGCTCAATCGAATCATGCACTTCTTGGACTTAAATTGTAGGTCTTTTCAAGACAAACATTTTTTGTTCATATATTGTCTATACTATCTCTAACGGTTTTCGAGTTATAAGTAAAAAACCATTTGACGACCGCCATTTTGGCAATGGTAAACGCACAAAAAAATTTGACCACAGATTCGTAATCAGGACCCTCAAATCTACCTGGAAACCAAATTTCATCAAAATCGGACAACTTTGACATTTTGCGCCAAGTTTGCGCCATACGCGCGCAACCAGGAAGTAAATTACAGCATTCTTTTTCCATGATAAATCATCACCAGGATGTAAGCTACCATTTTCACTAAACAGAATCTTGATAACTATTACCGTTTCTGAGCTCACCTGATAACAAGGGTAAACAGCGTTTTGCGCTATTGCGCCAAAAGTACAAATAATTAAGCGTCGTGTCCATGGCCTAGTCTATTCCTGGTAGTGCTGAGTAAGTGTGCAAAATTTCATGAAAATCGGTCAAGGCACTTTTTGCACCCGACTGGAAGAAAAAAAAAAGAATAATAATAATTAAAGTGCCATTTGTTCAGAGAACAAATGAGAGGTCTTTCCCGTAAACTGACCTATGACCTTTGACCTTTTTCTTATAGTCAAGCTCTTGAATTACTGATAATAAATATATATATATTTACTATATTATCTGTAACCTTTAATTTTTATATAGAAGTAAATAATGCACTGGATGATGTTTTTGGCCGCCATTTTGAAACCAGTCAACCATAACATGTACTTCTTGGGCTTAATGGATAGGTCTTGTCAAGACGGTCATTTTTCATACACATGTCTATTATACTATCTGTTACGGTTTTCAAGTTATTGGCAAAAAACATATTTCGCGAAAACCTGTTTCGGCCGTTATTTCGAAACCGCTCAACCGAATCATGCACTTCTTGGACTCAAATTGTAGGTCTTTTCAAGACAATCATTTTTTGTTCATATATTGTCTATACTATCTCTAACGGTTTTCGAGTTATGAGTAAAAAACCATTTGACGACCGCCATTTTGGCAATGGTAAACGCAAAAAAAAATTTGACCACAGATTCGTAATCAGGACCCTCAAATCTACCGGGAAACTAAATTTCATCAAAATCGGACAACTTTGACATTTTGCGCCAAGTTTGCGCCATACGCGCGCAACCAGGAAGTAAATTACAGCATTCTTTTTGCACGATAAATCATCACCAGGATGTAAGCTACCATTTCCACTAAACAGAATCTTGATAACTATTACCGTTTCTGAGCTCACCTGATAACAAGGGTAAACAGCGTTTTGCGCTATTGCGCCGAAAGTACAAATAATTTAGCGTCGTGTCCATGGCCTAGTCTATTCCTGGTAGTGCTGAGTAAGTGTGCAAAATTTCATGAAAATCGGTCAAGGCACTTTTTGCACCCGACTGGAAGAAAAAAAAAAAGAATAATAATAATTAAAGTGCCATTTGTTCAGAGAACAAATGAGAGGTCTTTCCCATTAAGTTGACCTTTGACCTTTGACCTTTGTATTAAAGTCAAACTCTTAATTACTGATAATAAATATATATATATTTACTATATTATCTGTAACCGTTTAAATGTTATATACAAGTAAATAATGCATAGGATGACGTTTTTGGCCGCCATTTTGAAACCAGTCAACCGTTATATGTACTTCTTGGGCTTAACTGGTAGGTCTTGTCAAGACGGTCATTTTTCATACACATGTCTATTATACGATCTGTTACGGTTTTCAAGTTATTGGCAAAAAACCTATTTCGCGAAAAACTGTTTCGGCCGTTATTTCGAAACCGCTCAACCGAATCATGCATTTCTTGGACTCAAATTGTAGGTCTTTTAAAGACGATCATTTTTTGTTCATATATTGTCTATACTATCTCTTACGGTTTCGAGTTATAAGCAAAAAACCATTTGACGACCGCCATTTTGGCAATGGTAAACGCAAAAAAAATTTTGACCACAGATTCGTAATCAGGACCCTTAAATCTACCTGGAAACCAAATTTCATTAAAATCGGACAAAATTTACATTTTGCGCCAAGTTGGCGCCATGCGCGCACAACCAGGAAGTAAATTACAGCATTCTTTTTGCATGATAAATCATCACCAGGATGTAAGCTACCATTTTCGCTAAACAGAATCTTTATAACTATTACCGTTTTTGAGCTCACCTGATAACAAGGGTAAACAGCGTTTTGCGCTATTGCGCCGAAAGTACAAATAATTTAGCGTCGTGTCCATGGCCTTGTCTATTCCTGGTAGTGCTGAGTAAGTGTGCAAAATTTCATGAAAATCGGTCAAGGCACTTTTTGCACCCGACTGGAAGAAAAAAAAAAAAGAATAATAATAATAATAATAGGCCGACGAAATACAATAAGGTCTTCCCTTTGGAAAGGGAAAGACCTTAATAATTAAAAAGTCATTTGTTCAGAGAACAAATGTGAGGTCTTTCCCTGTCTTTTGTTTTTGTTATGGTATTTTATACAAGTACTAAAGACATTTGAGTCACTTTGTTTATGACAAGATGTTGCCAATTATTGTGATATAGGCTCCAGAATGAAGAGCAGGAGACCTAGAGTCAGAAAAAGTATGGTTGCTAAGGACTTTTATGACGGTTGCTATGGACTAGGGGTTACTTCCGGTTGAAAAAACTTAACTCTTAACTCAAAAAGTAGTCTTGGTTTAAAATATATATGGTTGCTAAGGACTTTTCATTAATGTTACCTTGTTGCTAGGGAATGACCTTGACCTCTGACCGTTGACCTTGGACTCAAATTGTAGCTCTTTATAAACTGATTCATTTAAGTATACATGTTTACTATACTTTCTGTTATGGTTTTCAAGTTATTGGCAAAAAACGTGTTTCGCGAAACTTGTTTTGGCCGCCATTTTGAAACCGTTCAACCGAATCATGTACTGTTTGGGTTCAAATTGTAGGTAATTTGATCCTGTTTCAAATGAACCCTATGTTTCATTCATCATCTTTTATGGTTAAAAAGTTATAAACAAAAAATCATTTTAAAAATAAGAATCAAGGGCGATAACTCAAAAACGACACGTTTTACGCTTTCGCACCTGAAACCCTTTTTGTAGCTTTCGACATGGCAAACATTTTTTCCATGTATTGTCCGCTTCAATTTTGTACGGTTTGAGTGCTATTTCATAAAAACTGTTTACGGTGTCAGCCATTTTGAAAATGGCTGCCCGTAACCAATCGACTTTGGTCTTAAATTGAAGGACATATAAAGACGGTCACAAAAAACCCATATGTTTACTATATTATCTCTGACGGTTTAAAAGTTATAAGCCAAAAATGGATAAGCCGAAACGCGTTAAGGGCCATAACTCGAAAACAGTTTGTCGCACAGTGTTCGACCCTTTATATCAAATAAAGGTCTAAATGAGACGAGTATTTTTCCCATTACATGTCTGCTTCAATTTTGTATGGTTTTAGAGCTATACTGCAAACAAGGTGTGCCATGACCTCTGACCTTGAGATTTGACCTTTGACCTTGACATTTCTGAATGCAACCTATGTCATCTTGGATGATTGGTGAAGGTCCCAAGTCTCTAGGACTAACCGTTTTGAAGAAAAAAATTTTGACGTGTTGCGACAGGTTTCGACTCAAAAACGCGTAACCAGGAAGTTAATCGAAAAAAAAAAATTTTCGTGACGACATGTTCACATGAGTCCAGCAACATTTCCCACACTTTAAATTTTTGATATCGGTTACGGTTTCTGAGATTATCTGATAACAAGGGTTTTCGGTCTGGGGCAGATAACTCCGTTACTAAAAATAGTTCGGTTTTCAGGTTGCGGTCAAGGCAAGTCTGGGTGTGACCGAGTTAACGCAAGAAGTATCGTAAAGATATGTCGCGACACTTTTGCGCCATTCATGGCGGAAAAGAAGAAGAAAAATAATAATAATTAAATTACAATCGTTCAAAGAACGATTGCGAGGTCTTTCCCATTTTGTGTCCTCCAATAGAAATAGATTCCTAACTGAATGATATCCTTTTTGGATATATCAACCTGGTAGGAAGTCAAGATTGAAAAAAAATATCTGGTTGCTATTGACTTTTAGGTCAGTTGTTATGGACAAAACGTCACTTCCGGTCATAAGATATTGAAATTTAAACTCAGCAGGTAGTCAGGAGTCATAAAATATATGGTTGCTATGGACTTATTAGTCGGTTGCTATGGACAAAAGGTCACTTCCGGTCGTAAAACATTGAAATTTAAACTGAGCAAGTAGTCAGGAGTCATTTAATATATGGTTGCTATGGACTTTTTCTAAAGGTAACCTTGTTGCTAAGGACTAACCTTGACCCCTGACCTTTGACCTTGGACCCAAATTGAAGTCTCTTCCACACTGATTCTAAAAATATATGGTTGCTATGGACTTTTCCCTATGGTTACCTTGTTGCTAAGGACTGACCTTGACCTTTGACCTTTGACCTTAGTCCCAAATTGTAGCCCCTTCTTAACTGATTATGAAAATATATGGTTGCTATGGACTTTTCTTTAACATTACATTGTTAAATATGGATTACTATATATTGCGCAATACATTCCTATATGAAGTCATGACGCAATTATTCAAACTTGAGATTTGACCTATGACATATATATTTTCAAATGCAACTTATGTCACCTAAGACGATTGGTGAAGGTCCCAAGTCTTTAGGACTAACCGTTTTGAAACAAATTTTGTTCGCACATCGCGACACAAAATAATGCTTTGGATGATGTTTTTTTGGCCGCCATTTTGAAACCACTTAATCGTAACATGTACTTCGTGGGTTTAAATGATAGGTCTTGCCAAGACGGTCATTTTTCATACACATGTCTATTATACTATCTGTTACGGTTTTCAAGTTATTGGCAAAAAACGTATTTCGCGAAAACCTGTTTTGGCCGCCATTTTGAAACTGCTCAACCGAATCATGCATTTCTTGGACTCAAATTGTAGGTCTTTTTAAGACGATCATTTTTTGTTCAATATTGTCTATACTATCTCTAACGGTTTTCGAGTTATAAGTAAAAAACCATTTGACGACCGCCATTTTGGCAATGGTAAACGAAAAAAAAATTTGACCACAGATTCGTAATCAGGACCCTCAAATCTACCTGAAAACCAAATTTCATCAAAATCGGACAATTTTGACATTTTGCGCCAAGTTTGCGCCATATGCGCGCAACCAGGAAGTAAATTACAGATTTTTTTTTGCATGATAAATGATCACCAGGATTTAAGGAACCACTTCCACCAAACAGAATTTTGATAACTATTACCGTCTCTGAGGAGATCTGATAACAAGGGTAAACAGCGTTTTGCGCGATTGCGCCGTAACTACAAATAGTTTAGCGTCAGGCCCTAAGTCACGTCGATTCCTGGCAGTGCTGAATAAGTGTGCCAAATTTCATAAAAATCGGTTAAGGCAATTTTTTGACGTTGATGGCAGAAAAAAAAGAATAATAATAATAATAATAGGCAGAACGAAATCAATAAGGTCTTCCCTTTGGAAAGGGAAAGACCTTAATAATAACCATAAGAAATACAGTAAGGTCTTTCCACTGTAGTGGGAAAGACCTTAATTAAAGTGCCATTTGTTCAGAGAACAAATGAGAGGTCTTTCCCGTAAAGTTGACCTATGACCTTTAACCTTTGTCTTAAAGTCAAGCTCTTTGATAACTGATAATAAATATATATATATTTACTATATTATCTGTAACCGTTTAAATGTTATATTCACATCAATAATGCATAGGATGAGGTTTTTTGCCGCCATTTTGAAATTACTCAACCGTAACATATATTTCTTGGCCTTAAATGATAGAGCTTGTCAAGACGGTCATTTTTCATACACATGTCTATTATACTATCTGTTACGGTTTTGAAGTTATTGGCAAAAAACCTATTTCGCGAAAACTTGTTTCGGCCGCCATTTCGAAATCGCTCAACCGAATCATACACTTTTTGGACTCAAATTGTAGGTCTTTTCAAGACAATCATTTTTTGTTCACATATTGTCTATACTATCTCTTACGGTTTTCGAGTTATAAGCAAAAAACCGTTTGACGGCCGCCATTTTGGCAATGGTAAACGCAAAAAAGTTTTCGATTGCATATTCGTAATCAGGACCCTCTAATCTACCTTGAAACCAAATTTCATCAAAATCGGACAACATTGACATTTTGCGCCAAGTTTGCGCCATACGCGCGCAACCAGGAAGTAAATTACAGCATTCTTTTTGCATGATAAATCATCATCAGGATGTAAGCTACCATTTTCACTAAACAAAGGTAATAACAAAACTACCGAACTTGAATGATCAATCTCATAGTCCAGAGAAAATGACAAAAACGAATCAGTCATACCGGAGAACTGGTGGATCGCAATGGTCCTGACTTGGTACAGGCATTTCAAACGAAATGGTGGGTTAAACCAGGTTTTATGGCGCCAAACCTCCCTCTTCCATTGCGATCTTAGGATCCGGTAATGACCATAGAACACAACATAGTTGTGAGACACAATAGGGATATTGAGGTGATCATCTCAGTACAGCACACCAGTCAAACACTAATTAAAACAATTAACTATCATATCTTTTAACTCGATTTTGAACTTTTCTACTAGTGGCTGATAACGAAGAAAGAATTTTTTTAGTGATCGTATGAGACGTATTTTCTTATAGCCCTGCTTCAAAAGTCGGTCACGAAGAAACCGGTGTCTGATCAAAAAATCTGTGAAATGTGTGCAAGCTCTGGCATATCGAATAAGTTGAGAAATATAAACATAATCTTGATAACTATTACCGTTTCTGAGCTCACCTGATAACAAGGGTAAACAGCGTTTTGCGCTATTGCGCCGAAAATACAAATAATTTAGCGTCGTGTCCATGGCCTAGTCTATTCCTGGTAGTGCTGAGTAAGTGTGCAAAATTTCATGAAAATCGGTCAAGACACTTTTTCTACCCGACTGGAAGAAAAAAAAAAAAGAATAATAATAATAATAGGCCGACGAAATACAATAAGGTCTTCCCTTTGGAAAGGGAAAGACCTTAATAATAATAATAATAATAATAGGCCGACGAAATACAATAAGGTCTTCCCTTTGGAAAGGGAAAGACCTTAATAATTAAAAAGTCATTTGTTCAGAGAACAAATGTGAGGTCTTTCCCTGTCTTAAGTTTTTGTTATGGTATTTTATACAAGTACTAAAGACATTTTAGTCACTTTGTTTATGACTAGATGTTGCCAATTATTGTGATATAGGCTCCAGAATGAAGAGCAGGGAACCTAGAGTCAGAAAAAGTATGGTTGCTAAGGACTTTTATTACGGTTGCTATGGACTTCCGGTTGAAAAAACTTACCCCTTAACTCAAAAAGTAGTCTTGGTTTAGAATATATATGGTTGCTATGGACTTTTCATTAATGTTACCTTGTTGCTAGGGAATGACCTTGACCTATGACCTTTGACCTTGGACTCAAATTGTAGCTCTTTATATACTGATTCATTTAAGTATACATGTTTACTATACTATCTGTTATGGTTTTCAAGTTATTGGCAAAAAACGTGTTTCGCGAAACTTGTTTTGGCCGCCATTTTGAAACCGTTCAACCGAATCATATACTGTTTGGGTTCAAATTGTAGGTAATTTAATCCTCTTTCAAATGAACCCTATGTTTCATTCATCATCTTTTATGGATTAAAAGTTATAAACAAAAAATCATTTTAAAAATAAGAATCAAGGGCGATAACTCAAAAACGACAAGTTTTACGCTTTCGCACCTGAAACCCTTTTTGTAGCTTTCGACATGGCGAACATTTTTTTCATGTATTGTCCGCTTCAATTTTGTACGGTTTAAGTGTTATTTCATAAAAACTGTTTATGGTGTCAGCCATTTTGAAAATGGCTGCCCGTAACCAATCGACTTTGGTCTTAAATTGAAGGACATATAAAGACGGTCACAAAAAACCCATATGTTTACTATATTATCTCTGACGGTTTAAAAGTTATAAGCCAAAAATGGATAAGCCGAAACGCGTTAAGGGCTATAACTCGAAAACGGTTTGTCGCACAGTGTTCAACCCTTTATATCAAATAAAGGTCTAAATGAGACGAGTATTTTTCCCATTACATGTCTGCTTCAATTTTGTATGGTTTTTGAGCTATACTGCAAACAAGGTGTGCCATGACCTCTGACCTTGAGATTTGACCTTTGACCTTGACATTTTTGAATGCAACATATGTCACCTAGGATGATTGGTGAAGGTCCCAAGTCTCTAGGACTAACCGTTTTGAAGAAAAAAAATTTGACGTGTCGCGACAGGTTTCGACTCAAAAACGCGTAACCAGGAAGTTGATCGAAAAATTTTTTTTTTCGTGATGACATGTTCTCATGAGTCCAGCAACATTTCCCACACTTTAGATTTTTGATACCGGTTACGGTTTCTGAGATTATCTGATAACAAGGGTTTTCGGTCTGGGGCAGGTAACTCCGTTACTAAAAATAGTTCGGTTTTCAGGTTGCGGTCAAGGCGAGTCTGGGTCTGACCGAGTTAACGCAAGAAGTATCGTAAAGATATGTCACGACACTTTTGCGACATTCACAGCGGAAAAGAAGAAGAAAAATAATAATAATTAAAAAGTCATTTGTTCAGAGAACAAATGTGAGGTCTTTCCCTGTCTTATGTTTTTGTTATAGTATTTTATACAAGTACTAAAGACATTTGAGTCACTTTGTTTATGACAAGATGTTGCCAATGATTGTGATATAGGCTCCAGAATGAAGATCAGGGGGCCTAGAGTCAGAAAAAGTATGGTTGCTAAGGATTTTTATGTCGGTTGCTATGGACTAAATGTCACTTCTGGTTCCAAAAACTTAACCCTAAACTCAAAAAGTAGTCTTGGTTTAGAATATATATGGTTGCTATGGACTTTTCATTAATGTTACCTTGTTGCTAGGGAATGACCTTGACCCAAGACCTTTGACCTTGGACTCAAATTGTAGCTCTTTATATACTGATTCATTTAAGTATACATGTTTACTATACTATCTGTTATGGTTTTCAAGTTATTGGCAAAAAAGGTGTTTCGCGAAACTTGTTTTGGCCGCCATTTTGAAACCGTTCAACCGAATCATGTACTGTTTGGGTTCAAATTGTAGGTAATTTAATCCTGTTTCAAATGAACCCCATGTTTCATTCATCATCTTTTATGGTTTAAAAGTTATAAACAAAAAATCATTTTAAAAATAAGAATCAAGGGCGATAACTCAAAAACGACAAGTTTTATGCTTTCGCACCTGAAACACTTTTTGTAGATTTCGACATGGCGAACATTTTTTTCATGTATTGTCCGCTTCAATTTTGTACGGTTTAAGTGCTATTTCATAAAAACTGTTTACGGTGTCAGCCATTTTGAAAATGGCTGCCCGTAACCATTCGACTTTTGTCTTAAATCGAAGGACATATAATGACGGTCACAAAAAACCCATATGTTTACTATATTATCTCTGACGGTTTAAAAGTTATAAGCCAAAAACGGATAAGCCGAAACGCGTTAAGGGCCATAACTCGAAAATGGTTTGTCGTACAGTGTTCAACCCTTTATATCAAATAAAGGTCTAAATGAGACGAGTATTTTTCCCATTACATGTCTGCTTCAATTTTGTATGGTTTTTGAGCTATACTGCAAACAAGGTGTGCCTTGACCTCTGACCTTGAGATTTGACCTTTGACCTTGACATTTTTAAATGTAACATAGGTCACCTAGGATGATTGGTGAAGGTCCCAAGTCTCTAGGACTAACCATTTTGAAGAAAAAAAATTTGACGTGTCGCGACAGGTTTCGACTCAAAAACGCGTAACCAGGAAGTTAATCGAAAAACATTTTTTTGCGTGATGACATGTTGCCAGGAGTCCAGCAACATTTCCCACACTTTAGATTTTTGATACCGGTTACGGTTTCTGAGATTATCTGATAACAAGGGTTTTCGGTCTGGGGCAGATAACTCCGTTACTAAAAATAGTTCGGTTTTCAGGTTGCGGTCAAGGCGAGTCTGGGTGTGACCGAGTTAACGCAAGAAGTATCGTAAAGATATGTCGCGACACTTTTGCGCCATTCACAGCGGAAAAGAAGAAGAAAAATAATAATAATAAAAAGTCATTTGTTCAGAGAACAAATGTGAGGTCTTTCCCTGTCTTTTGTTTTTGTTATGGTATTTAATACAAGTACTAAAGACATTTGAGTCACTTTGTTTATGACAAGATGTTGCCAATTATTGTGATATAGGCTCCAGAATGAAGAGCAGGACACCTAGAGTCAGAAAAAGTATGGTTGCTAAGGACTTTTATGACGGTTGCTATGGACTAGGGGTTACTTCCGGTTGAAAAAACTTAACTCTTAACTCAAAAAGTAGTCTTGGTTTAAAATATATATGGTTGCTAAGGACTTTTCATTAATGTTACCTTGTTGCTAGGGAATGACCTTGACCTCTGCCCGTTGACCTTGGACTCAAATTGTAGCTCTTTATAAACTGATTCATTTAAGTATACATGTTTACTATACTATCTGTTATGGTTTTCAAGTTATTGGCAAAAAATGTGTTTCGCGAAACTTGTTTTTGCCGCCATTTTGAAACCGTTCAACCGAACCATGTACTGTTTGGGTTCAAATTGTAGGTAATTTAATCCTGTTTCAAATGAACCCTATGTTTCATTCATCATCATTTATGGTTAAAAAGTTATAAACAAAAAATCATTTTAAAAATAAGAATCAAGGGCGATAACTCCAAAACGACAAGTTTTACACTTTCGCACCTGAAACACTTTTTGTAGATTTCGAGATGGCGAACATTTTTTCCATGTATTGTCCGCTTCAATTTTGTACGGTTTAAGTGCTATTTCATAAAAACTGTTTACGGTGTCAGCCATCTTGAAAATGGCTGCCCGTAACCATTCGACTTTTGTCTTAAATTGAAGGACATATAATGACGGTCACAAAAAACCTATATGTTTACTATATTATCTCTGACGGTTTAAAAGTTATAAGCCAAAAACGGATAAGCCGAAACGCGTTAAGGGCCATAACTCGAAAACGGTTTGTCGTACAGTGTTCGACCCAATATATCAAATAAAGATCTCAATAAGAGGAGTATTTTTCCAATTACATGTCTGCTTCAATTTTGTATGGTTTTTGAGCTATACTGCAAACAAGGTGTGCCATGACCTCTGACCTTGAGATTTGACCTTTGACCTTGACATTTTTAAATGTAACATAGGTCACCTAGGATGATTGGTGAAGGTCCCAAGTCTATAGGACTAACCGTTTTGAAGAAAAAAATTTTGACGTGTCGCGACAGGTTTCGACTCAAAAACGCGTAACCAGGAAGTTGATCGAAAATTTTTTTTTTGCATGATGACATGTTGCCAGGAGTCCAGCAACATTTCCCACACTTTAAATTTTTGATACCGGTTACGGTTTCTGAGATTATCTGATAACAAGGGTTTTCGGTCTGGGGCAGATAACTCCGTTACTAAAAATAGTTCGGCTTTCAGGTTGCGGTCAAGGCGAGTCTGGGTATGACCAAGTTAACGCAAGAAGTATCGTAAAGATATGTCGCGACACTTTTGCGACATTCACAGCGGAAAAGAAGAAGAAAAATAATAATAAAAATAATTAAAGTGCCATTTGTTCAAAGAACAAATGAGAGGTCTTTCCCGTTAAGTTGACCTATGACCTTTGACCTTTGTCTTAAAGTCAAGCTCTTTAATTACTGAAAATAAATATTTATATATTTAGTATATTATCTGTAACAGTTTAAATGTTATATACAAGTAAATAATACATAGGATGAGGTTTTTGGCCGCCATTTTGAAAGCACTCAACCGTAACATGTTTTTCTTGGGCTTAAATGATAGGTCTTGTCAAGACGGTCATTTTTTATACACATGTCTATTATACTATCTGTTACGGTTTTCAAGTTATTGGCAAAAAACCTATTTCGCGAAAACCTGTTTCGGCCGCCATTTCGTAACCGCTCAACCGAATCATGCACTTCTTGGACTCAAATTGTAGGTCTTTTCAAGACGATCATTTTTTGTTCACATATTGTCTATACTATCTCTTACGGTTTTCGAGTTATAAGCAAAAAACCGTTTGACGGCCGCCATTTTGGCAATGGTAAACGCAAAAAAGTTTTCAATTGCATATTCGTAATCAGGACCCTCTAATCTACTTGGAAACCAAATTTCATCAAAATCGGACAACATTGACATTTTGCGCCAAGTTTGCGCCATACGCGCGCAACCAGGAAGTAAATTACAGCATTCTTTTTCCATGATAAATCATCACCAGGATGTAAGCTACCATTTTCATTAAACAGAATCTTGATAACTATTACCGTTTCTGAGCTCACCTGATAACAAGGGTAAACAGCGTTTTGCGCTATTGCGCCGAAAGTACAAATAATTTAGCGTCGTGTCCATGGCCTAGTCTATTCCTGGTAGTGCTGAGTAAGTGTGCAAAATTTCATGAAAATCGGTCAAGGCACTTTTTGCACCCGACTGGAAGAAAAAAAAAAAGAATAATAATTAAAATGCCATTTGTTCAGAGAACAAATGAGAGGTCTTTCCCGTAAAGGTGACCTATGACCCTTGACCTTTGTCTTAAAGTTAAGCTCTTTAATTATTGATAATCAAAATATATAAATTTACTATATTATATGTTACCGTTTAAATGTTATATACAAGTAAATAATTCATAAGATGATGTTTTTGGCCGCCATTTTGAAACCAGTCAACCGTTACATGTACTTCTTGGGCTTAAATGATAGGTCTTGTCAAGACGGTCATTTTTTATACACATGTCTATTATACTATCTGTTACGGTTTTCAAGTTATTGGCAAAAAACCTATTTCGCGAAAACCTGTTTCGGCCGCCATTTCGAAACCGCTCAACCGAATCATGCACTTCTTGGACTTAAATTGTAGGTCTTTTCAAGGCGATCATTTTTTGTTCATATATTGTCTATACTATCTCTAACGGTTTTCGAGTTTTAAGAAAAAAAACATTTGACGACGGCCATTTTGGCAATGGTAAACGCAAAAAAAAATTTGACCACAGATTCGTAATCAGGACCTTCAAATCTACCTGGAAACCAAATTTCATCAAAATCGGACAATTTTGACATTTTGCGCCAAGTTTGCGCCATACGCGCGCAACCAGGAAGTAAATTACAGCATTCTTTTTGCATGATAAATCATCACCAGGATGTTAGCTTCCATTTTCACTAGTTAGAATCTTGATAACTATTACCGTTTCTGAGCTCACCTGATAACAAGGGTAAACAGCGTTTTGCGCTATTGCGCCGAAACTACAAATAATTTAGCGTCGTGTCCACGGCCTAGTCTATTCCTGGTAGTGCTGAGTAAGTGTGCAAAATTTCATGAAAATCGGTCAAGGCACTTTTTGCACCCGACTGGAAGAAAAAAAAAAAAGAATAATAATTAAAGTGCCATTTGTTCAGAGAACAAATGAGAGGTCTTTCCCGTAAATTGACCTATGACCTTTGACCTTTTTCTTATAGTCAAGCTCTTGAATTACTGATAATAAATATATATATATTTACTATATTATCTGTAACCTTTAATTGTTATATAGAAGTAAATAATGCACTGGATGATGTTTTTGGCCGCCATTTTGAAACCAGTCAACCATTACATGTACTTCTTGGGCTTAATGGATAGGTCTTGTCAAGACGGTCATTTTTCATACACATGTCTATTATACTATCTGTTACGGTTTTCAAGTTATTGGCAAAAAACCTATTTCGCGAAAACCTGTTTCGGCCGCCATTTCGAAACCGCTCAACCGAATCATGCACTTCTTGGACTTAAATTGTAGGTCTTTTCAAGACGATCATTTTTTGTTCATATATTGTCTATACTATCTCTAACGGTTTTCGAGTTATAAGTAAAAAACCATTTGACGACCGCCATTTTGGCAATGGTAAACGCAAAAAAAATTTTGACCACAGATTCGTAATCAGGACCTTCAAATCTACCGGGATACCAAATTTCATCAAAATCGGACAACTTTGACATTTTGCGCCAAGTTTGCGCCATACGCGCGCAACCAGGAAGTAAATTACAGCATTCTTTTTGCATGATAAATCATCACCAGGATGTAAGCTAGCATTTTCACTAAACAGAATCTTGATAACTATTACCGTTTCTGAGCTCACCTGATAACAAGGGTAAACAGCGTTTTGCGCTATTGCGCCGAAACTACAAATAATTTAGCGTCGTGTCCATGGCCTAGTCTATTCCTGGTAGTGCTGAGTAAGTGTGCAAAATTTCATGAAAATCGGTCAAGGCACTTTTTGCACCCGACTGGAAGAAAAAAAAAAGAATAATAATAATAATTAAAATGCCATTTGTTCAGAGAACAAATGAGAGGTCTTTCCCGTAAAGTTGACCTATGACCTTTGACCTTTGTCTTGAAGTTAAGCTCTTTAATTATTGATAATCAAAATATATAAATTTACTATATTATATGTTACGTTTTAATGTTAGATACAAGTAAATAATGCATAGGATGAGGTTTTTGGTCGCCATTTTGAAACCAGTCAACCGTTACATGTATTTCTTGGGCTTAAATGATAGGTCTTGTGAAGACGGTCATTTTTTATACACATGTCTATTATACAATCTTTTACGGTTTTCAAGTTATTGGCAAAAAACGTATTTCGCGAAAACCTGTTTCGGCCGCCATTTCGAAACCGCTCAACCGAATTAAGCACTTCTTGGACTCAAATTGTAGGTCTTTTCAAGACGATCATTTTTTGTTCATATATTGTCTATACTATCTCTAACCGTTTTCGAGTTATAAGTAAAAAACCATTTGACGACTGTCATTTTGGCAATGGTAAACGCAAAAAAAATTTTGACCACAGATTCGTTATCAGGACCCTCAAATCTACCTGGAAACCAAATTTCATCAAAATCGGACAACTTTGACATTTTGCGCTAAGTTTGCGCCATACGCGCGCAACCAGGAAGTAAATTACAGCATTCTTTTTGCATGATAAATCATCACCAGGATGTAAGCTACCATTTTCACTAATCGGAATCTTGATAACTATTACCTCTTCTGAGCTCACCTGATAACAAGGGTAAACAGCGTTTTGCGCTACTGCGCAAAAACTAATAAGAGTTGGCGCTAACAGGCTTACTCAGTTCTGCTCCTGGCAGTGCTGAATAAGTGTGCCAAATTTCGTAAAAATCGGTCAAGAAACTTTTTTGACATCCGTGGCAGAAAAAAAAAAATAATAATAATCATAAGAAATACAGTAAGGTCTTTCCTTCAGAAAGGGAAAGACCTTAATTAAAATGCCATTTGTTCAGAGAACAAATGAGAGGTCTTTCCCGTAAAGGTGACCTATGACCTTTGACCTTTGTCTTAAAGTTAAGCTCTTTAATTATTGATAATAAAAATATATAAATTTACTATATTATATGTTACCGTTTAAATGTTATATACAAGTAAATAATGCATAGGATGAGGTTTTTGGCCGCCATTTTGAAACCAGTCAACCGTTACATGTATTTCTTGGGCTTAAATGATAGGTCTTGTGAAGACGGTCATTTTTTATACACATGTCTATTATACAATCTTTTACGGTTTTCAAGTTATTGGCAAAAAACGTATTTCGCGAAAACCTGTTTCGGCCGCCATTTCGAAACCGCTCAACCGAATCATGCACTTCTTGGACTCAAATTGTAGGTCTTTTCAAGACGATCATTTTTTGTTCATATATTGTCTATACTATCTCTAACCGTTTTCGAGTTATAAGTAAAAAACCATTTGACGACCGCCATTTTGGCAATGGTAAACGCAAAAAAAATTTTGACCACAGATTCGTAATCAGGACCCTCAAATCTACCTGGAAACCAAATTTCATCAAAATCGGACAACTTTGACATTTTGCGCCAAGTTTGCGCCATACGCGCGCAACCAGGAAGTAAATTACAGCATTCTTTTTGCATGATAAATCATCACCAGGATATTAGCTTCCATTTTCACTAAACAGAATCTTGATAACTATTACCGTTTCTGAGCTCACCTGATAACAAGGGTAAACAGCGTTTTGCGCTATTGCGCCGAAAGTACAAATAATTTAGCGTCGTGTCCATGGCCTAGTCTATTCCTGGTAGTGCTGAGTAAGTGTGCAAAATTTCATGAAAATCGGTCAAGACACTTTTTCTACCCGACTGGAAGAAAAAAAAAAAAGAATAATAATAATAATAGGCCGACGAAATACAATAAGGTCTTCCCTTTGGAAAGGGAAAGACCTTAATAATAATAGGCCGACGAAATACAATAAGGTCTTCCCTTTGGAAAGGGAAAGACCTTAATAATAATAGGCCGACGAAATACAATAAGGTCTTCCCTTTGGAAAGGGAAAGACCTTAATAATTAAAGTGCCATTTGTTCAGAGAACAAATGAGAGGTCTTTCCCGTAAAGTTGACCTATGACCTTTAACCTTTGTCTTAAAGTCAAGCTCTTTGATAACTGATAATAAATATATATATATTTACTATATTATCTGTTACCGTTTAAATGTTATATTCACATCAATAATGCATAGGATGAGGTTTTTTGCCGCCATTTTGAAATTACTCAACCGTAACATATATTTCTTGGCCTTAAATGATAGAGCTTGTCAAGACGGTCATTTTTCATACACATGTCTATTATACTATCTGTTACGGTTTTGAAGTTATTGGCAAAAAACCTATTTCGCGAAAACTTGTTTCGGCCGCCATTTCGAAATCGCTCAACCGAATCATACACTTTTTGGACTCAAATTGTAGGTCTTTTCAAGACGATCATTTTTTGTTCACATATTGTCTATACTATCTCTTACGGTTTTCGAGTTATAAGCAAAAAACCGTTTGACGGCCGCCATTTTGGCAATGGTAAACGCAAAAAAGTTTTCAATTGCATATTCGTAATCAGGACCCTCTAATCTACTTGGAAACCAAATTTCATCAAAATCGGACAACATTGACATTTTGCGCCAAGTTTGCGCCATACGCGCGCAACCAGGAAGTAAATTACAGCATTCTTTTTCCATGATAAATCATCACCAGGATGTAAGCTACCATTTTCACTAAACATAATCTTGATAACTATTACCGTTTCTGAGCTCACCTGATAACAAGGGTAAACAGCGTTTTGCGCTATTGCGCCGAAAGTACAAATAATTTAGCGTCGTGTCCATGGCCTAGTCTATTCCTGGTAGTGCTGAGTAAGTGTGCAAAATTTCATGAAAATCGGTCAAGACACTTTTTTTACCCGACTGGAAGAAAAAAAAAAAAGAATAATAATAATAATAGGCCGACGAAATACAATAAGGTCTTCCCTTTGGAAAGGGAAAGACCTTAATAATAGGCCGACGAAATACAATAAGGTCTTCCCTTTGGAAAGGGAAAGACCTTAATAATAATAATAATAGGCCTAACGAATACAATAAGGTCTTTCCTACGGAAGGGAAAGACCTTAATTATACGTCAGTTGCTCATAGAAAAAAAATAAGTAGGGGTTTTTTCACATTTTAGAGGACTATTTCCGCCATTTTCACTGAGTCTTAAAGGATGTTTTGTCATTTACATGTTTGTATGTCTGTCTGTCCGTCCGTCCGTATTTTTTGTTTTTTGTATGTTTTTTTTTATACTTTCGTTTTGTTTGTTTTTCAAATAACTTTTCATGTTTGTTTTTGTTTCTTTTACATGACAAAACAATTTTTGAGGGGGGGGGCTATTTCATACATGTAAGTTATCGCGCATACATGTAAGTACAAAAATTCGGGGGGGGGGGGGGCTTCAGTTTTTAGTTTATTTTCGTTGTTACTATATATAGCGACACTTTGTTATTTGTAGGTTTCTATGGTGTCGCGCGCGCTCTACGTCATATTTGAATAAAACTACGACTCTGTTTTTTAAAATCTCAGTCGAGGATTGAACGTTGACCAGTACACTTCAATTTTATTTCATTCATATAAGTGTTACTATATGGAATACATTGTCGTCGCGCCTGAGTAACTTCATAATTGAAAGCACCTGTTTATAGGAAATTATGACAATTGTTGTCAGCGAAGTGACCGACATTTAAAACAGTAAAAATCGTCTTGAAATTGGATTATTCTTGTGAATTAAAGTGGATTTAAGTGATTTCATTCAATTTTAAAATCAGGAAACACGTTTCTATAGGAAAATCGCAAGAAATAAGTCAGGATTTTTTGCATTTTACGGGTATGCATAACATTTAAATTTTGAAAAAGTCAGAAACGGGAGGGAATTTTTTTAAAAGGGGACCTTTGGTCCAAACATTTGGCTAGGATGTGGGCCACTTTTGACAGCATTTTGGCACTTCCGGTTGATTTGGCAAAAGTACAAAAAGGGGTCATTATACGTTTTTCGACATTTCTAAATTCTAAAAAAGAACATTTTTTTCGAAAAAAAAAAGAGAGCCCCGCCCAATTCTTTGATAGAGGCCAGTCGGGCACATGTCTACGGAGAGCGGGCACCAAAAGATTTGGCCCGGAAAACTTTAATTTTGGCGAAAATAGCGACTTTTTAGTGAAAACTGCAAAGGGGCGTAACTTCAAAATGGGACCAGATACGGACATGATGGTTAGCTACAAAGCGAGAACTCAGCAACCTAAGCAACTGTACAAAATTTTAGGTCGATCGGTTGAACGATGTAGGAGTTTATCTGATAACAAGATTTCATAAAAAAAAAGCCCGCGGGGGCATAACTCAAAAACTGGGCTAGGTACGAGCTTCCAGGGTGAGCTGTGCTTGTGTTTGAAGTAGTTCTAGCAGTCCTCCAAATTTCAGCCAAATCCGTTCAGAAATGGCGAAACCATTAATTTTTTTTAGTCTAAGTGTTGTTAATGAAGAATTGGAATAAGAATATTAAAGTGCCATTTGTTCAGAGAACAAATGATAGGTCTTTCCCGTAAACCGACCTATGACCTTTGACCTTTTTCTTATAGTCAAGCTCTTGAATTACTGATAATAAATATATATATATTTACTATATTATCTGTAACCTTTAATTGTTAAATAGAAGTAAATAATGCACTGGATGATGTTTTTGGCCGCCATTTTGAAACCAGTCAACCATTACATGTACTTCTTGGGCTTAATGGATAGGTCTTGTCAAGACGGTCACTTTTCATACACATGTCTATTATACTATCTGTTACGGTTTTCAAGTTATTGGCAAAAAACATATTTCGTGAAAACCTGTTTCGGCCGCCATTTCGAAACCGCTCAACCGAATCATGCACTTCTTGGACTCAAATTGTAGGTTTTTTCAAGACAATCATTTTTTGTTCATATATTGTCTATACTATCTCTTACGGTTTTCGAGTTATAAGCAAAAAACCGTTTGACGGCCGCCATTTTGGCAATGGTAAACGCAAAAAAATTTTCGATTGCATATTCGTAATCAGGACCCTCAAATCTACCTGGAAACCAAATTTCATAAAAATCGGACAATTTTTACATTTTGCGCCAAGTTTGCGCCATACGCGCGAAACCAGGAAGTAAATTACAGCATTCATTTTGCATGATAAATCATCACCAGGATGTAAGCAATCATTTTCACTAAACAGAATCTTTATAACTATTACCGTTTCTGAGCTCACCTGATAACAAGGGTAAACAGCGTTTTGCGCTATTGCGCCAAAACTAAAAGGATTTGGCGCTCACAGGCATACTCATTTCTATTCCTGGCAGTGCTGAATAAGTGTGCCAAATTTCATAAAGATCGGTCAAGAAACTTTTTGCTCACGAGCGGCAGAAAAAAAAAAGAATAATAATTAAAGTGCCATTTGTTCCGAGAACAAATGAGAGGTCTTTCCCATAAACGTGACCTATGACCTTTGACCTTTGTCATAAAGTTAAACTCTTCAATTACTGATAAAATATATATATATATGTACTATATTATCTATAACCGTTTTAATGTTATATAAGTAAATAATGCAAAGGATGATGTTTTCGGCCGCCATTTTGAAATCACTCAACCGTATCATGTACTTTTTGGGCTTAAATTGTAGGTCTTGTCAAGACGGTCATTTTTTATACAGATGTCTATTATACTATCTGTTACGGTTTTCAAGTTATTGGCAAAAAACTTTTTTCGCGAAAACCTGTTTCGGCCGCCATTTCGAAACCACTCAACCGAATCATGCACTTCTTAGACTCAAATTGTAGGTCTTTACAAGACGATCATTTTTTGTTCATATATTGTCTATACTATCTCTAACGGTTTTCGAGTTATAAGCAAAAAACCGTTTGACGACCGCCATTTTGGCAATGGTAAACGCAAAAAAATTTTTGACCACAGATTCGTAATCAGGACCCTCAAATCTACCTGGACACCAAATTTCATCAAAATCGGACAACTTTGACATTTTGCGCCAAGTTTGCGCCATACGCGCGCAACCAGGAAGTAAATTACAGCATTCTTTTTGCATGATAAATCATCACCAGGATGTAAGCTACCATTTTCACTAAACAGAATCTTTATAACTATTACCGTTTCTGAGCTCACCTGATAACAAGGGTAAACAGCGTTTTGCGCTATTGCGCCGAAACTAAAAGGAGTTGGCGCTCACAGGCATACTGATTTCTATTCCTGGCAGTGCTGAATAAGTGTGCCAAATTTCATTAAGATCGGTCAAGAAACTTTTTGCTCACGAGCGGCAGAAAAAAAAAAGAATAATAATAATAATAATTAAAGTGCCATTTGTTCCGAGAACAAATGAGAGGTCTTTCCCATAAACGTGACCTATGACCTTTGACCTTTGTCTTAAAGTTAAACTCTTCAATTACTGATAAAAAATATATATATATGTACTATATTATCTATAACCGTTTTAATGTTATATAAGTAAATAATGCAAAGGATGATGTTTTCGGCCGCCATTTTGAAATCACTCAACCGTATCATGTACTTTTTGGGCTTAAATTGTAGGTCTTGTCAAGACGGTCATTTTTTATACACATGTCTATTATACTATCTGTTACGATTTTCAAGTTATTGGCAAAAAACTTTTTTCGCGAAAACCTGTTTCGGCCGCCATTTCGAAACCACTCAACCGAATCATGCACTTCTTAGACTCAAATTGTAGGTCTTTACAAGACGATCATTTTTTGTTCATATATTGTCTATACTATCTCTAACGGTTTTCGAGTTATAAGCAAAAAACCGTTTGACGACCGCCATTTTGGCAATGGTAAACGCAAAAAAAAATTTGACCACAGATTCGTAATCAGGACCCTCAAATCTACCTGGACACCAAATTTCATCAAAATCGGACAACTTTGACATTTTGCGCCAAGTTTGCGCCATACGCGCGCAACCAGGAAGTAAATTACAGCATTCTTTTTGCATGATAAATCATCACCAGGATGTAAGCTACCATTTTCACTAAACAGAATCTTTATAACTATTACCGTTTCTGAGCTCACCTGATAACAAGGGTAAACAGCGTTTTGCGCTATTGCGCCGAAACTAAAAGGAGTTGGCGCTCACAGGCATACTGATTTCTATTCCTGGCAGTGCTGAATAAGTGTGCCAAATTTCATTAAGATCGGTCAAGAAACTTTTTGCTCACGATCGGCAGAAAAAAAAAAGAATAATAATAATAATAATAATAGGCCTAACGAATACAATAAGGTCTTTCCTACGGAAGGGAAAGACCTTAATAATAGGCCGACGAAATACAATAAGGTCTTCCCTTTGGAAAGGGAAAGACCTTAATTAAAGTGCCATTTGTTCAGAGAACAAATGAGAGGTCTTTCCCGTTAAGTTGACCTATGACCTTTGACCTTTGTCTTAGAGTCAAGCTCTTTAATAACTGATAATAAATATATATATATATCTACTATATTATCTGTAACTGTTTAAATGTTATATACAAGTAAATAATGCATAAGATGATGTTTTTGGCCGCCATTTTGAAACCACTCAACCGTAACATGTATTTCTTGGGCTTAAATGATAGGTCTTGTCAAGACGGTCATTTTTCATACACATGTCTATTATACTATCTGTTACGGTTTTCAAGTTATTGGTAAAAAACCTATTTCGCGAAAACCTGTTTCGGCCGCCATTTCGTTACTGCTCAACCAAATCATGCACTTCTTGGACTCAAATTGTAGGTCTTTTCAAGACGATCATTTTTTGTTCATATATTGTCTATACTATCTCTAACGGTTTTCGAGTTATAAGTAAAAAACCATTTGACGACCGCCATTTTGGCAATGGTAAACGCAAAAAAAAATTTGACCACAGATTCGTTATCAGGACCCTCAAATCTACTAGGAAACCAAATTTCATCAAAATCGGACAATTTTGACATTTTGCGCCAACTTTGCGCCATACGCGCGCAACCAGGAAGTAAATTAGAGCATTATTTTTGCATGATAAATCATCACCTGGATGTAAGCTACCATTTTCACTAAACAGAATCTTGATAACTATCACCGTTTCTGAGCTCACCTGATAACAAGGGTAAACAGCGTTTTGCGCTATTGCGCCGAAAGTACAAATAATTTAGCGTCGTGTCCATGGCCTTGTCTATTCCTGGTAGTGCTGAGTAAGTGTGCAAAATTTCATGAAAATCGGTCAAGGCACTTTTTGCACCCGACTGGAAGAAAAAAAAAAAAGAATAATAATAATAATTAAAGTGCCATTTGTTCAGAGAACAAATGAGAGGTCTTTCCCCGTTAAGTTGACCTATGACCTTTGACCTTTGTCTTAAAGTCAATTTCTTTAATTACTGATAATAAATATATATATATCTACTATATTATCTGTAACCGTTTAAATGTTATATACAAGTAAATAATACATAAGATGATGTTTTTGGCCGCCATTTTGAAACCACTCAGCCTTAACATGTATTTCTTGGGCTTAAATGATAGGTCTTGTCAAGACGGTCATTTTTCATACACATGTCTATTATACTATCTGTTACGGTTTTCAAGTTATTGGTAAAAAACCTATTTCGCGAAAACCTGTTTCGGTCGCCATTTCGAAACCGCTCAACCGAATCATGCACTTCTTGGACTTAAATTGTAGGTCTTTTCAAGACAAACATTTTTTGTTCATATATTGTCTATACTATCTCTAACGGTTTTCGAGTTATAAGTAAAAAACCATTTGACGACCGCCATTTTGGCAATGGTAAACGCAAAAAAAATTTTGACCACAGATTCGTAATCAGGAACCTCAAATCTACCTGGAAACCAAATTTCATCAAAATCGGACAACTTTGACATTTTGCGCCAAGTTTGCGCCATACGCGCGCAACCAGGAAGTAAATTACAGCATTCTTTTTGCATGATAAATCATCACCAGGATGTAAGCTACCATTTTCACTTAACAGAATCTTGATAACTATTACCGTTTCTTAGCTCACCTGATAACAAGGGTAAACAGCGTTTTGCGCTATTGCGCCGAAAGTACAAATAATTTAGCGTCGTGTCCATGGCCTAGTCTATTCCTGGTAGTGCTGAGTAAGTGTGCAAAATTTCATGAAAATCGGTCAAGGCACTTTTTCTACCCGACTGGAAGAAAAAAAAAAAAGAATAATAATAATAATAGGCCGACGAAATACAATAAGGTCTTCCCTTTGGAAAGGGAAAGACCTTAATAATAGGCCGACGAAATACAATAAGGTCTTCCCTTTGGAAAGGGAAAGACCTTAATAATAGGCCTAACGAATACAATAAGGTCTTTCCTACGGAAGGGAAAGACCTTAATTAAAGTGCCATTTGTTCCGAGAACAAATGAGAGGTCTTTCCCGTTAAGTTGACCTATGACCTTTGACCTTTGTCTTAAAGTCAAGCTCTTTAATTATATATATATATTAACTATATTATCTGTAACCGTTTAAATGTTATATACAAGTAAATAAGGCATAGGATGACGTTTTTTGCCGCCATTTTGAAACCACTCAACCGTAACATGTACTTCTTGGGCTTAAATGATAGGTCTTGTCAAGACGGTCATTTTTTATACACATGTCTATTATACTATCTGTTACGGTTTTCAAGTTATTGGCAAAAAACCTATTTCGCGAAAACCTGTTTCGGCCGCCATTTCGAAACAACTCAACCGAATCATGCACTTCTTGGACTCAAATTGTAGGTCTTTACAAGACGATCATTTTTTGTTCATATATTGTCTATACTATCTCTAACGGTTTTCGAGTTATAAGCAAAAAACCATTTGACGACCGCCATTTTGGCAATGGTAAACGCAAAAAAAATTTTGACCACAGATTCGTAATCAGGACCCTCAAATCTACCTGGACACCAAATTTCATCAAAATCGGACAACTTTGACATTTTGCGCCAAGTTTGCGCCATACGCGCGCAACCAGGAAGTAAATTACAGCATTCTTTTTGCATGATAAATCATCACGAGGATGTAAGCTACCATTTTCACTAAACAGAATCTTTATAACTATTACCGTTTCTGAGCTCACCTGATAACAAGGGTAAACAGCGTTTTGCGCTATTGCGCCGAAACTACAAATAGTTTAGCGTCAGGCCCTTAGTCATTTCTATTCCTGGCAGTGCTGAATAAGTGTGCCAAATTTCATTAAGATCGGTCAAGAAACTTTTTGCTCACGAGCGGCAGAAAAAAAAAAAAGAATAATAATAATAATTAAAGTGCCATTTGTTCAGAGAACAAATGAGAGGTCTTTCCCGTTAAGTTGACCTTTGACCTTTGACCTTTGTCTTAAGGTCAAGCTCTTTAATTACTGATAATAAATATATATATATTTACTATAATATCTGTAACCGTTTAAATGTTATATACAAGTAAATAATGCATAGGATGACGTTTTTGGCCGCCATTTTGAAACCAGTCAACCGTTATATGTACTTCTTGGGCTTAACTGGTAGGTCTTGTCAAGACGGTCATTTTTCATACACATGTTTATTATACTATCTGTTACGGTTTTCAAGTTATTGGCAAAAAACCTATTTCGCGAAAACCTGTTTCGGCCGTTATTTCGAAACCGCTCAACCGAATCATGCACTTCTTGGACTCAAATTGTAGGTCTTTTCAAGACAATCATTTTTTGTTCATATATTGTCTATACTATCTCTTACGGTTTTTGATTTATAAGTAAAAAACCATTTGACGACCGCCATTTTGGCAATGGTAAACGCAAAAAAAATTTTGACCACAGATTCGTTATCAGGACCCTCAAATCTACCTGGAAACCAAATTTCATCAAAATCGGACAACTTTTACATTTTGCGCCAAGTTTGCGCCATACGCGCGCAACCAGGAAGTAAATTACAGCATTCTTTTTGCATGATAAATCATCACCAGGATGTAAGCTACCATTTTCACTAAACAGAATCTTGATAACTATCACCGTTTCTGAGCTCACCTGATAACAAGGGTAAACAGCGTTTTGCGCTATTGCGCCGAAACTACAAATAATTTAGCGTCGTGTCCATAGCCTAGTCTATTCCTGATAGTGCTGAGTAAGTGTGCAAAATTTCATGAAAATCGGTCAAGGCACTTTTTGCACCCGACTGGAAGAAAAAAAAAAAGAATAATAATTAAAGTGCCATTTGTTCAGAGAACAAATGAGAGGTCTTTCCCGTAAAGTTGACCTATGACCTTTAACCTTTGTCTTAAAGTCAAGCTCTTTGATAACTGATAATAAATATATATATATTTACTATATTATCTGTAACCGTTTAAATGTTATATTCACATCAATAATGCATAGGATGAGGTTTTTTGCCGCCATTTTGAAATTACTCAACCGTAACATATATTTCTTGGCCTTAAATGATAGAGCTTGTCAAGACGGTCATTTTTCATACACATGTCTATTATACTATCTGTTACGGTTTTGAAGTTATTGGCAAAAAACCTATTTCGCGAACACTTGTTTCGGCCGCCATTTTGAAATCGCTCAACCGAATCATACACTTTTTGGACTCAAATTGTAGGTCATTTCAAGACGATCATTTTTTGTTCACATATTGTCTATACTATCTCTTACGGTTTTCGAGTTATAAGCAAAAAACCGTTTGACGGCCGCCATTTTGGCAATGGTAAACGCAAAAAAGTTTTCGATTGCATATTCGTAATCAAGACCCTCTAATCTACTTGGAAACCAAATTTCATCAAAATCGGACAACATTGACATTTTGCGCCAAGTTTGCGCCATACGCGCGCAACCAGGAAGTAAATTACAGCATTCTTTTTGCATGATAAATCATCACCAGGATGTAAGCTACCATTTTCACTAAACATAATCTTGATAACTATTACCGTTTCTGAGCTCACCTGATAACAAGGGTAAACAGCGTTTTGCGCTATTGCGCCGAAAGTACAAATAATTTAGCGTCGTGTCCATGGCCTAGTCTATTCCTGGTAGTGCTTAGTAAGTGTGCAAAATTTCATGAAAATCGGTCAAGACACTTTTTCTACCCGACTGGAAGAAAAAAAAAAAAGAATAATAATTAAAAAGTCATTTGTTCAGAGAACAAATGTGAGGTCTTTCCCTGTCTTATGTTTTTGTTATGGTATTTTATACAAGTACTAAAGACATTTGAGTCACTTTGTTTATGACAAGATGTTGCCAATTATTGTTATATAGACTCCAGAATGAAGATCAGGGGGCCTGGAGTCAGAAAAAGTATGGTTGCTAAGGACTTTAATGTCGGTTGCTATGGACTAGGGGTTACTTCCGGTTGAAAAAACTTAACCCTAAACTCAAAAAGTAGTCTTGGTTTAGAAAATATATGGTTGCTATGGACTTTTCATTAATGTTACCTTGTTGCTAGGGAATGACCTTGACCTCTGACCTTTGACCTTGGACTCAAATTGTAGCTCTTTATATACTGATTCATTTAAGTATACATGTTTACTATACTATCTGTTATGGTTTTCAAATTATTGGCAAAAAACGTGTTTCGCGAAACTTGTTTTGGCCGCCATTTTGAAACCGTTCAACCAAATCATGTACTGTTTGGGTTCAAATTGTAGGTAATCTAATCCTCTTTCAAATGAACCCTATGTTTCATTCATTATCTTTTATGGTTTAAAAGTTATTAACAAAAAATCATTTTAAAAATAAGAATCAAGGGCAATAACTCAAAAACGACAAGTTTTACGCTTTCGCACCTGAAACACTTTTTGTAGATTTCGACATGGCGAACATTTTTTTCATGTATTGTCCGCTTCAATTATGTACGGTTTAAGTGTTATTTCATAAAAACTGTTTACGGTGTCAGCCATTTTGAAAATGGCTGCCCATAACCATTCGACTTTGGTCTTAAATTGAAGGACATTTAATGACGGTCACAAAAAACCCATATGCTTACTATATTATCTCTGACGGTTTAAAAGTTATAAGCCAAAAACGGATAAGCGTAAACGTGTAAAGGGCCATAACTCGAAAACGGTTTGTCATACAGTGTTCGACCCTTTATATCAAACAAAGGTCTACATGAGACGAGTATTTTTCCCATTACATGTCTGCTTCAATTTTGTATGGTTTTTGAGCTATACTGCAAACAAGGTGTACCATGACCTCTGACCTTGAGATTTGACCTTTGACCTTGACATTTTTGAATGCAACATATGTCACCTAGGATGATTGGTGAAGGTCCCAAGTCTCTAGGACTAACCGTTTTGAAGAAAAAAAATTTGACGTGTCGCGACAGGTTTCGACTCAAAAACGCGTAACCAGGAAGTTAATCGAAACATTTTTTTTTGCGTGATGACATGTTGCCAGGAGTCCAGCAACATTTCCCACACTAGTGAAATTTGGAGGAAATTCGTCAGGAATTTGTGTGTTTTACGTGACTGCAGAAAACTTTAATTTTGAAAAACTCATTAACCAGAGGACATTTTTGTAAACGGGGACTTTTAGTGCATACATTTGGCTAGGATATCAGCTAGTTTTGACAGCATTTTGGCACTTCCGGTGCATTTGACAAAAGTACAAAGAGGGGTCATGTTACGTTTTTTGAAATTTCGAAAAAATAGAAAGAAAATTTGTATAAAAAAAAATAAGGCGACCCGGCTGGAATGTTTGACAGATTTCAGTCGGGCACATTTTGACGGAGAGGGGGCACCAAAAATTTCCGCACGGAAAAGTTAATTTTTGGCTAAATTAGCGATTTTTGAGTAAAAGCCAGAAAGGGGCGTAACTTCAAAACGGGGCCAGGTACAGACTTTATTTTTAGCTACAACGCGAGAGCTCATTATTCTCAGCAACTGTGCAAAATTTCAGCTCGATCGGTTGAAAAACTTGGTAGTTTATCTGCGCACAACATTTCATAAAAAAAAAGCCCGCGGGGGGCATATCTCAAAACGCAAAAAAAAATTTGACCACAGATTCGTAATCAGGACCCTCAAATCTTCTTGGAAACAAAATTTCATCAAAATCGGACAACTTTTACATTTTGCGCCAAGTTTGCGCCATACGCGCGCAACCAGAAAGTAAATTATAGCATTCTTTTTGCATGATAAATCATCACCAGGATGTGAGCTACCATTTCCACTAAACAGAATCTTGATAACTATTACCGTGTCGGAGGAGATCTGATAACAAGGGTAAACAGCGTTTTGCGCTATTGCGCCGAAACTACAAATAATTTAGCGTCGTGTCCATAGCCTAGTCTATTCCTGGTAGTGCTGAATAAGTGTGCAAAATTTCATGAAAATCGGTCAAGGCACTTTTTGTACCCGACTGGAAGAAAAAAAAAAAAGAATAATAATAATAGGCCGACGAAATACAATAAGGTCTTCCCTTTGGAAAGGGAAAGACCTTAATTAAACGGCTGATTTTCCCCCGTTAAGAGCCTCATTGCTGGCATTTGTTTGTTTGTTTGTTTTGTTTTTGCTGGTTTTTCAAAAAAAGGGGGGGGGTAGTTCATACATGTATGTTATTGCCATACATGTATCTGAAAAGATGGGGGCGGGGACATTTAAGTTTTTTTCTTTTGTGTGTTTTTTTTTTTGTTTTGTTTTGTTTTATTTGTTTTGTTTCATTTTGTTTATTTCTTTTGTTTTCTTGTTTTAAACAAACAACAATCAGTAAATCGCAATGGAAAACGGGGGGGGGGGGGGGGGGGCGAGCGGGGACGAGTGATTTTATTTTATTCATTCAAAACTAGGTGGCGACATCACTTTGTTGATCTGGGTATCCTTGGTGTCTCGCGCTTTGACGTCATTTTTGAATGACTTTACGACTTAGTTTTTAGATTTCTCAGTACAGCGGTAGACTTTGCAGGGGTCAGACCTATATTGATTTTCCATTCTCTCAACGTATACAGTTAGAATACATGAACGTCACGGATGAGCAAGTTTATAATTAGAATGTGCCTGTTATGGGAATCTTTTGACAATAGTTTACAACATTTGATGACAGGCAAAACTAGTGACATAATTAGTTCATTTTGGATTATTTTAAATAGTTAAGGACGAATTTAGTGAAAACATTCAATTTTCGAAACAGGAATAACGTTGAATAGTGAAATTTGGAGGAAATTCGTCAGGAATTTGTGTGTTTTACGTGACTGCAGAAAACTTTAATTTTGAAAAACTCATTAACCAGAGGACATTTTTGTAAACGGGGACTTTTAGTGCATACATTTGGCTAGGATATCAGCTAGTTTTGACAGCATTTTGGCACTTCCGGTGCATTTGACAAAAGTACAAAGAGGGGTCATGTTACGTTTTTTGAAATTTCGAAAAAATAGAAAGAAAATTTGTATAAAAAAAAATAAGGCGACCCGGCTGGAATGTTTGACAGATTTCAGTCGGGCACATTTTGACGGAGAGGGGGCACCAAAAATTTCCGCACGGAAAAGTTAATTTTTGGCTAAATTAGCGATTTTTGAGTAAAAGCCAGAAAGGGGCGTAACTTCAAAACGGGGCCAGGTACAGACTTTATTTTTAGCTACAACGCGAGAGCTCATTATTCTCAGCAACTGTGCAAAATTTCAGCTCGATCGGTTGAAAAACTTGGTAGTTTATCTGCGCACAACATTTCATAAAAAAAAAGCCCGCGGGGGGCATATCTCAAAACGCAAAAAAAAATTTGACCACAGATTCGTAATCAGGACCCTCAAATCTTCTTGGAAACAAAATTTCATCAAAATCGGACAACTTTTACATTTTGCGCCAAGTTTGCGCCATACGCGCGCAACCAGAAAGTAAATTATAGCATTCTTTTTGCATGATAAATCATCACCAGGATGTGAGCTACCATTTCCACTAAACAGAATCTTGATAACTATTACCGTGTCGGAGGAGATCTGATAACAAGGGTAAACAGCGTTTTGCGCTATTGCGCCGAAACTACAAATAATTTAGCGTCGTGTCCATAGCCTAGTCTATTCCTGGTAGTGCTGAATAAGTGTGCAAAATTTTATGAAAATCGGTCAAGGCACTTTTTGTACCCGACTGGAAGAAAAAAAAAAAAGAATAATAATTAAAGTGCCATTTGTTCAGAGAACAAATGAGAGGTCTTTCCCGTTAAGTTGACCTATGACCTTTGACCTTTGTCTTAAAAGTCAAGTTCCTTAATTACTGATATTAAATATATATATTTACTATATTATCTGTAACCGTTTAAATGTTATATACAAGTAAATAATGCATAAGATGATGTTTTTGGCCGCCATTTTGAAACCAGTCAACCGTTACATGTACTTCTTGGGCTTAAATGATAGGTCTTGTCAAGACGGTCATTTTTTATACACATGTCTATTATACTATCTGTTACGGTTTTCAAGTTATTGGCAAAAAACCTATTTCGTGAAAACCTGTTTCGGCCGCCATTTCGAAACCGCTCAACCGAATCATGCACTTCTTGGACTCAAATTGTAGGTCTTTTCAAGACGATCATTTTTTGTTCATATGTTGTCTATACTATCTCTAACGGTTTTCGAGTTATAAGAAAAAAACCATTTGACGACCGCCATTTTGGCAATGGTAAACGCAAAAAATTTTTTGACCATCGATTCGTAATCAGGACCCTCAAATTTACCTGGAAACCAAATTTCATCAAAATCGGACAAATTTGACATTTTGCGCCAAGTTTGCGCCATACGCGCGCAACCAGGAAGTAAATTACAGCATTCTTTTTGCATGATAAATCATCACCAGAATTTAAGCTATCATTTTCACTAAACAGAATCTTGATAACTATTACCGTTTCTGAGCTCACCTGATAACAAGGGTAAACAGCGTTTTGCGCTATTGCGCCGAAACTACAAATAATTTAGCGTCGTGTCCATGGCCTAGTCTATTCCTGGTAGTGCTGAGTAAGTGTGCAAAATTTCATGAAAATCGGTCAAGGCACTTTTTGCTCCCGACTGGAAGAAAAAAAAAAAAGAATAATAATAATAATAATAATAATAGGCCGACGAAATACAATAAGGTCTTCCCTTTGGAAAGGGAAAGACCTTAATAATAGGCCGACGAAATACAATAAGGTCTTCCCTTTGGAAAGGGAAAGACCTTAATTAAACGGCTGATTTTCCCCCGTTAAGAGCCTCATTGCTGGCATTTGTTTGTTTGTTTGTTTTGTTTTTGCTGGTTTTTCAAAAAAAGGGGGGGGGGTAGTTCATACATGTATGTTATTGCCATACATGTATCTGAAAAGATGGGGGCGGGGACATTTAAGTTTTTTTCTTTTGTGTGTTTTTTTTTTGTTTTGTTTTGTTTTATTTGTTTTGTTTCATTTTGTTTATTTCTTTTGTTTTCTTGTTTTAAACAAACAACAATCAGTAAATCGCAATGGAAAACGGGGGGGGGGGGGCGAGCGGGGACGAGTGATTTTATTTTATTCATTCAAAACTAGGTGGCGACATCACTTTGTTGATCTGGGTATCCTTGGTGTCTCGCGCTTTGACGTCATTTTTGAATGACTTTACGACTTAGTTTTTAGATTTCTCAGTACAGCGGTAGACTTTGCAGGGGTCAGACCTATATTGATTTTCCATTCTCTCAACGTATACAGTTAGAATACATGAACGTCACGGATGAGCAAGTTTATAATTAGAATGTGCCTGTTATGGGAATCTTTTGACAATAGTTTACAACATTTGATGACAGGCAAAACTAGTGACATAATTAGTTCATTTTGGATTATTTTAAATAGTTAAGGACGAATTTAGTGAAAACATTCAATTTTCGAAACAGGAATAACGTTGAATAGTGAAATTTGGAGGAAATTCGTCAGGAATTTGTGTGTTTTACGTGACTGCAGAAAACTTTAATTTTGAAAAACTCATTAACCAGAGGACATTTTTGTAAACGGGGACTTTTAGTGCATACATTTGGCTAGGATATCAGCTAGTTTTGACAGCATTTTGGCACTTCCGGTGCATTTGACAAAAGTACAAAGAGGGGTCATGTTACGTTTTTTGAAATTTCGAAAAAATAGAAAGAAAATTTGTATAAAAAAAAATAAGGCGACCCGGCTGGAATGTTTGACAGATTTCAGTCGGGCACATTTTGACGGAGAGGGGGCACCAAAAATTTCCGCACGGAAAAGTTAATTTTTGGCTAAATTAGCGATTTTTGAGTAAAAGCCAGAAAGGGGCGTAACTTCAAAACGGGGCCAGGTACAGACTTTATTTTTAGCTACAACGCGAGAGCTCATTATTCTCAGCAACTGTGCAAAATTTCAGCTCGATCGGTTGAAAAACTTGGTAGTTTATCTGCGCACAACATTTCATAAAAAAAAAGCCCGCGGGGGGCATATCTCAAAACGCAAAAAAAAATTTGACCACAGATTCGTAATCAGGACCCTCAAATCTTCCTGGAAACAAAATTTCATCAAAATCGGACAACTTTTACATTTTGCGCCAAGTTTGCGCCATACGCGCGCAACCAGAAAGTAAATTATAGCATTCTTTTTGCATGATAAATCATCACCAGGATGTGAGCTACCATTTCCACTAAACAGAATCTTGATAACTATTACCGTGTCGGAGGAGATCTGATAACAAGGGTAAACAGCGTTTTGCGCTATTGCGCCGAAACTACAAATAATTTAGCGTCGTGTCCATAGCCTAGTCTATTCCTGGTAGTGCTGAATAAGTGTGCAAAATTTCATGAAAATCGGTCAAGGCACTTTTTGTACCCGACTGGAAGAAAAAAAAAAAGAATAATAATAATAGGCCGACGAAATACAATAAGGTCTTCCCTTTGGAAAGGGAAAGACCTTAATTAAACGGCTGATTTTCCCCCGTTAAGAGCCTCATTGCTGGCATTTGTTTGTTTGTTTGTTTTGTTTTTGCTGGTTTTTCAAAAAAAGGGGGGGGGGGGTAGTTCATACATGTATGTTATTGCCATACATGTATCTGAAAAGATGGGGGCGGGGACATTTAAGTTTTTTTCTTTTGTGTGTTTTTTTTTTGTTTTGTTTTGTTTTATTTGTTTTGTTTCATTTTGTTTATTTCTTTTGTTTTCTTGTTTTAAACAAACAACAATCAGTAAATCGCAATGGAAAACGGGGGGGGGGGGGGGGGCGAGCGGGGACGAGTGATTTTATTTTATTCATTCAAAACTAGGTGGCGACATCACTTTGTTGATCTGGGTATCCTTGGTGTCTCGCGCTTTGACGTCATTTTTGAATGACTTTACGACTTAGTTTTTAGATTTCTCAGTACAGCGGTAGACTTTGCAGGGGTCAGACCTATATTGATTTTCCATTCTCTCAACGTATACAGTTAGAATACATGAACGTCACGGATGAGCAAGTTTATAATTAGAATGTGCCTGTTATGGGAATCTTTTGACAATAGTTTACAACATTTGATGACAGGCAAAACTAGTGACATAATTAGTTCATTTTGGATTATTTTAAATAGTTAAGGACGAATTTAGTGAAAACATTCAATTTTCGAAACAGGAATAACGTTGAATAGTGAAATTTGGAGGAAATTCGTCAGGAATTTGTGTGTTTTACGTGACTGCAGAAAACTTTAATTTTGAAAAACTCATTAACCAGAGGACATTTTTGTAAACGGGGACTTTTAGTGCATACATTTGGCTAGGATATCAGCTAGTTTTGACAGCATTTTGGCACTTCCGGTGCATTTGACAAAAGTACAAAGAGGGGTCATGTTACGTTTTTTGAAATTTCGAAAAAATAGAAAGAAAATTTGTATAAAAAAAAATAAGGCGACCCGGCTGGAATGTTTGACAGATTTCAGTCGGGCACATTTTGACGGAGAGGGGGCACCAAAAATTTCCGCACGGAAAAGTTAATTTTTGGCTAAATTAGCGATTTTTGAGTAAAAGCCAGAAAGGGGCGTAACTTCAAAACGGGGCCAGGTACAGACTTTATTTTTAGCTACAACGCGAGAGCTCATTATTCTCAGCAACTGTGCAAAATTTCAGCTCGATCGGTTGAAAAACTTGGTAGTTTATCTGCGCACAACATTTCATAAAAAAAAGCCCGCGGGGGGCATATCTCAAAACGCAAAAAAAAATTTGACCACAGATTCGTAATCAGGACCCTCAAATCTTCCTGGAAACAAAATTTCATCAAAATCGGACAACTTTTACATTTTGCGCCAAGTTTGCGCCATACGCGCGCAACCAGAAAGTAAATTATAGCATTCTTTTTGCATGATAAATCATCACCAGGATGTGAGCTACCATTTCCACTAAACAGAATCTTGATAACTATTACCGTGTCGGAGGAGATCTGATAACAAGGGTAATCAGCGTTTTGCGCTATTGCGCCGAAACTACAAATAATTTAGCGTCGTGTCCATAGCCTAGTCTATTCCTGGTAGTGCTGAATAAGTGTGCAAAATTTCATGAAAATCGGTCAAGGCACTTTTTGTACCCGACTGGAAGAAAAAAAAAAGAATAATAATAATAGGCCGACGAAATACAATAAGGTCTTCCCTTTGGAAAGGGAAAGACCTTAATTAAACGGCTGATTTTCCCCCGTTAAGAGCCTCATTGCTGGCATTTGTTTGTTTGTTTGTTTTGTTTTTGCTGGTTTTTCAAAAAAGGGGGGGGGTAGTTCATACATGTATGTTATTGCCATACATGTATCTGAAAAGATGGGGGCGGGGACATTTAAGTTTTTTTCTTTTGTGTGTTTTTTTTTGTTTTGTTTTGTTTTATTTGTTTTGTTTCATTTTGTTTATTTCTTTTGTTTTCTTGTTTTAAACAAACAACAATCAGTAAATCGCAATGGAAAACGGGGGGGGGGGGGCGAGCGGGGACGAGTGATTTTATTTTATTCATTCAAAACTAGGTGGCGACATCACTTTGTTGATCTGGGTATCCTTGGTGTCTCGCGCTTTGACGTCATTTTTGAATGACTTTACGACTTAGTTTTTAGATTTCTCAGTACAGCGGTAGACTTTGCAGGGGTCAGACCTATATTGATTTTCCATTCTCTCAACGTATACAGTTAGAATACATGAACGTCACGGATGAGCAAGTTTATAATTAGAATGTGCCTGTTATGGGAATCTTTTGACAATAGTTTACAACATTTGATGACAGGCAAAACTAGTGACATAATTAGTTCATTTTGGATTATTTTAAATAGTTAAGGACGAATTTAGTGAAAACATTCAATTTTCGAAACAGGAATAACGTTGAATAGTGAAATTTGGAGGAAATTCGTCAGGAATTTGTGTGTTTTACGTGACTGCAGAAAACTTTAATTTTGAAAAACTCATTAACCAGAGGACATTTTTGTAAACGGGGACTTTTAGTGCATACATTTGGCTAGGATATCAGCTAGTTTTGACAGCATTTTGGCACTTCCGGTGCATTTGACAAAAGTACAAAGAGGGGTCATGTTACGTTTTTTGAAATTTCGAAAAAATAGAAAGAAAATTTGTATAAAAAAAAATAAGGCGACCCGGCTGGAATGTTTGACAGATTTCAGTCGGGCACATTTTGACGGAGAGGGGGCACCAAAAATTTCCGCACGGAAAAGTTAATTTTTGGCTAAATTAGCGATTTTTGAGTAAAAGCCAGAAAGGGGCGTAACTTCAAAACGGGGCCAGGTACAGACTTTATTTTTAGCTACAACGCGAGAGCTCATTATTCTCAGCAACTGTGCAAAATTTCAGCTCGATCGGTTGAAAAACTTGGTAGTTTATCTGCGCACAACATTTCATAAAAAAAAAGCCCGCGGGGGGCATATCTCAAAACGCAAAAAAAAATTTGACCACAGATTCGTAATCAGGACCCTCAAATCTTCCTGGAAACAAAATTTCATCAAAATCGGACAACTTTTACATTTTGCGCCAAGTTTGCGCCATACGCGCGCAACCAGAAAGTAAATTATAGCATTCTTTTTGCATGATAAATCATCACCAGGATGTGAGCTACCATTTCCACTAAACAGAATCTTGATAACTATTACCGTGTCGGAGGAGATCTGATAACAAGGGTAAACAGCGTTTTGCGCTATTGCGCCGAAACTACAAATAATTTAGCGTCGTGTCCATAGCCTAGTCTATTCCTGGTAGTGCTGAATAAGTGTGCAAAATTTCATGAAAATCGGTCAAGGCACTTTTTGTACCCGACTGGAAGAAAAAAAAAAAGAATAATAATAATAGGCCGACGAAATACAATAAGGTCTTCCCTTTGGAAAGGGAAAGACCTTAATTAAACGGCTGATTTTCCCCCGTTAAGAGCCTCATTGCTGGCATTTGTTTGTTTGTTTGTTTTGTTTTTGCTGGTTTTTCAAAAAAAGGGGGGGGGGGGTAGTTCATACATGTATGTTATTGCCATACATGTATCTGAAAAGATGGGGGCGGGGACATTTAAGTTTTTTTCTTTTGTGTGTTTTTTTTTTGTTTTGTTTTGTTTTATTTGTTTTGTTTCATTTTGTTTATTTCTTTTGTTTTCTTGTTTTAAACAAACAACAATCAGTAAATCGCAATGGAAAACGGGGGGGGGGGGGGGGGGCGAGCGGGGACGAGTGATTTTATTTTATTCATTCAAAACTAGGTGGCGACATCACTTTGTTGATCTGGGTATCCTTGGTGTCTCGCGCTTTGACGTCATTTTTGAATGACTTTACGACTTAGTTTTTAGATTTCTCAGTACAGCGGTAGACTTTGCAGGGGTCAGACCTATATTGATTTTCCATTCTCTCAACGTATACAGTTAGAATACATGAACGTCACGGATGAGCAAGTTTATAATTAGAATGTGCCTGTTATGGGAATCTTTTGACAATAGTTTACAACATTTGATGACAGGCAAAACTAGTGACATAATTAGTTCATTTTGGATTATTTTAAATAGTTAAGGACGAATTTAGTGAAAACATTCAATTTTCGAAACAGGAATAACGTTGAATAGTGAAATTTGGAGGAAATTCGTCAGGAATTTGTGTGTTTTACGTGACTGCAGAAAACTTTAATTTTGAAAAACTCATTAACCAGAGGACATTTTTGTAAACGGGGACTTTTAGTGCATACATTTGGCTAGGATATCAGCTAGTTTTGACAGCATTTTGGCACTTCCGGTGCATTTGACAAAAGTACAAAGAGGGGTCATGTTACGTTTTTTGAAATTTCGAAAAAATAGAAAGAAAATTTGTATAAAAAAAAATAAGGCGACCCGGCTGGAATGTTTGACAGATTTCAGTCGGGCACATTTTGACGGAGAGGGGGCACCAAAAATTTCCGCACGGAAAAGTTAATTTTTGGCTAAATTAGCGATTTTTGAGTAAAAGCCAGAAAGGGGCGTAACTTCAAAACGGGGCCAGGTACAGACTTTATTTTTAGCTACAACGCGAGAGCTCATTATTCTCAGCAACTGTGCAAAATTTCAGCTCGATCGGTTGAAAAACTTGGTAGTTTATCTGCGCACAACATTTCATAAAAAAAAGCCCGCGGGGGGCATATCTCAAAACGCAAAAAAAAATTTGACCACAGATTCGTAATCAGGACCCTCAAATCTTCCTGGAAACAAAATTTCATCAAAATCGGACAACTTTTACATTTTGCGCCAAGTTTGCGCCATACGCGCGCAACCAGAAAGTAAATTATAGCATTCTTTTTGCATGATAAATCATCACCAGGATGTGAGCTACCATTTCCACTAAACAGAATCTTGATAACTATTACCGTGTCGGAGGAGATCTGATAACAAGGGTAATCAGCGTTTTGCGCTATTGCGCCGAAACTACAAATAATTTAGCGTCGTGTCCATAGCCTAGTCTATTCCTGGTAGTGCTGAATAAGTGTGCAAAATTTCATGAAAATCGGTCAAGGCACTTTTTGTACCCGACTGGAAGAAAAAAAAAAGAATAATAATAATAGGCCGACGAAATACAATAAGGTCTTCCCTTTGGAAAGGGAAAGACCTTAATTAAACGGCTGATTTTCCCCCGTTAAGAGCCTCATTGCTGGCATTTGTTTGTTTGTTTGTTTTGTTTTTGCTGGTTTTTCAAAAAAGGGGGGGGGTAGTTCATACATGTATGTTATTGCCATACATGTATCTGAAAAGATGGGGGCGGGGACATTTAAGTTTTTTTCTTTTGTGTGTTTTTTTTTGTTTTGTTTTGTTTTATTTGTTTTGTTTCATTTTGTTTATTTCTTTTGTTTTCTTGTTTTAAACAAACAACAATCAGTAAATCGCAATGGAAAACGGGGGGGGGGGGGCGAGCGGGGACGAGTGATTTTATTTTATTCATTCAAAACTAGGTGGCGACATCACTTTGTTGATCTGGGTATCCTTGGTGTCTCGCGCTTTGACGTCATTTTTGAATGACTTTACGACTTAGTTTTTAGATTTCTCAGTACAGCGGTAGACTTTGCAGGGGTCAGACCTATATTGATTTTCCATTCTCTCAACGTATACAGTTAGAATACATGAACGTCACGGATGAGCAAGTTTATAATTAGAATGTGCCTGTTATGGGAATCTTTTGACAATAGTTTACAACATTTGATGACAGGCAAAACTAGTGACATAATTAGTTCATTTTGGATTATTTTAAATAGTTAAGGACGAATTTAGTGAAAACATTCAATTTTCGAAACAGGAATAACGTTGAATAGTGAAATTTGGAGGAAATTCGTCAGGAATTTGTGTGTTTTACGTGACTGCAGAAAACTTTAATTTTGAAAAACTCATTAACCAGAGGACATTTTTGTAAACGGGGACTTTTAGTGCATACATTTGGCTAGGATATCAGCTAGTTTTGACAGCATTTTGGCACTTCCGGTGCATTTGACAAAAGTACAAAGAGGGGTCATGTTACGTTTTTTGAAATTTCGAAAAAATAGAAAGAAAATTTGTATAAAAAAAAATAAGGCGACCCGGCTGGAATGTTTGACAGATTTCAGTCGGGCACATTTTGACGGAGAGGGGGCACCAAAAATTTCCGCACGGAAAAGTTAATTTTTGGCTAAATTAGCGATTTTTGAGTAAAAGCCAGAAAGGGGCGTAACTTCAAAACGGGGCCAGGTACAGACTTTATTTTTAGCTACAACGCGAGAGCTCATTATTCTCAGCAACTGTGCAAAATTTCAGCTCGATCGGTTGAAAAACTTGGTAGTTTATCTGCGCACAACATTTCATAAAAAAAAAGCCCGCGGGGGGCATATCTCAAAACGCAAAAAAAAATTTGACCACAGATTCGTAATCAGGACCCTCAAATCTTCCTGGAAACAAAATTTCATCAAAATCGGACAACTTTTACATTTTGCGCCAAGTTTGCGCCATACGCGCGCAACCAGAAAGTAAATTATAGCATTCTTTTTGCATGATAAATCATCACCAGGATGTGAGCTACCATTTCCACTAAACAGAATCTTGATAACTATTACCGTGTCGGAGGAGATCTGATAACAAGGGTAAACAGCGTTTTGCGCTATTGCGCCGAAACTACAAATAATTTAGCGTCGTGTCCATAGCCTAGTCTATTCCTGGTAGTGCTGAATAAGTGTGCAAAATTTCATGAAAATCGGTCAAGGCACTTTTTGTACCCGACTGGAAGAAAAAAAAAAAGAATAATAATAATAGGCCGACGAAATACAATAAGGTCTTCCCTTTGGAAAGGGAAAGACCTTAATTAAACGGCTGATTTTCCCCCGTTAAGAGCCTCATTGCTGGCATTTGTTTGTTTGTTTGTTTTGTTTTTGCTGGTTTTTCAAAAAAAGGGGGGGGGGGGTAGTTCATACATGTATGTTATTGCCATACATGTATCTGAAAAGATGGGGGCGGGGACATTTAAGTTTTTTTCTTTTGTGTGTTTTTTTTTTGTTTTGTTTTGTTTTATTTGTTTTGTTTCATTTTGTTTATTTCTTTTGTTTTCTTGTTTTAAACAAACAACAATCAGTAAATCGCAATGGAAAACGGGGGGGGGGGGGGGGGCGAGCGGGGACGAGTGATTTTATTTTATTCATTCAAAACTAGGTGGCGACATCACTTTGTTGATCTGGGTATCCTTGGTGTCTCGCGCTTTGACGTCATTTTTGAATGACTTTACGACTTAGTTTTTAGATTTCTCAGTACAGCGGTAGACTTTGCAGGGGTCAGACCTATATTGATTTTCCATTCTCTCAACGTATACAGTTAGAATACATGAACGTCACGGATGAGCAAGTTTATAATTAGAATGTGCCTGTTATGGGAATCTTTTGACAATAGTTTACAACATTTGATGACAGGCAAAACTAGTGACATAATTAGTTCATTTTGGATTATTTTAAATAGTTAAGGACGAATTTAGTGAAAACATTCAATTTTCGAAACAGGAATAACGTTGAATAGTGAAATTTGGAGGAAATTCGTCAGGAATTTGTGTGTTTTACGTGACTGCAGAAAACTTTAATTTTGAAAAACTCATTAACCAGAGGACATTTTTGTAAACGGGGACTTTTAGTGCATACATTTGGCTAGGATATCAGCTAGTTTTGACAGCATTTTGGCACTTCCGGTGCATTTGACAAAAGTACAAAGAGGGGTCATGTTACGTTTTTTGAAATTTCGAAAAAATAGAAAGAAAATTTGTATAAAAAAAAATAAGGCGACCCGGCTGGAATGTTTGACAGATTTCAGTCGGGCACATTTTGACGGAGAGGGGGCACCAAAAATTTCCGCACGGAAAAGTTAATTTTTGGCTAAATTAGCGATTTTTGAGTAAAAGCCAGAAAGGGGCGTAACTTCAAAACGGGGCCAGGTACAGACTTTATTTTTAGCTACAACGCGAGAGCTCATTATTCTCAGCAACTGTGCAAAATTTCAGCTCGATCGGTTGAAAAACTTGGTAGTTTATCTGCGCACAACATTTCATAAAAAAAAGCCCGCGGGGGGCATATCTCAAAACGCAAAAAAAAATTTGACCACAGATTCGTAATCAGGACCCTCAAATCTTCCTGGAAACAAAATTTCATCAAAATCGGACAACTTTTACATTTTGCGCCAAGTTTGCGCCATACGCGCGCAACCAGAAAGTAAATTATAGCATTCTTTTTGCATGATAAATCATCACCAGGATGTGAGCTACCATTTCCACTAAACAGAATCTTGATAACTATTACCGTGTCGGAGGAGATCTGATAACAAGGGTAATCAGCGTTTTGCGCTATTGCGCCGAAACTACAAATAATTTAGCGTCGTGTCCATAGCCTAGTCTATTCCTGGTAGTGCTGAATAAGTGTGCAAAATTTCATGAAAATCGGTCAAGGCACTTTTTGTACCCGACTGGAAGAAAAAAAAAAGAATAATAATAATAGGCCGACGAAATACAATAAGGTCTTCCCTTTGGAAAGGGAAAGACCTTAATTAAACGGCTGATTTTCCCCCGTTAAGAGCCTCATTGCTGGCATTTGTTTGTTTGTTTGTTTTGTTTTTGCTGGTTTTTCAAAAAAGGGGGGGGGTAGTTCATACATGTATGTTATTGCCATACATGTATCTGAAAAGATGGGGGCGGGGACATTTAAGTTTTTTTCTTTTGTGTGTTTTTTTTTGTTTTGTTTTGTTTTATTTGTTTTGTTTCATTTTGTTTATTTCTTTTGTTTTCTTGTTTTAAACAAACAACAATCAGTAAATCGCAATGGAAAACGGGGGGGGGGGGGGCGAGCGGGGACGAGTGATTTTATTTTATTCATTCAAAACTAGGTGGCGACATCACTTTGTTGATCTGGGTATCCTTGGTGTCTCGCGCTTTGACGTCATTTTTGAATGACTTTACGACTTAGTTTTTAGATTTCTCAGTACAGCGGTAGACTTTGCAGGGGTCAGACCTATATTGATTTTCCATTCTCTCAACGTATACAGTTAGAATACATGAACGTCACGGATGAGCAAGTTTATAATTAGAATGTGCCTGTTATGGGAATCTTTTGACAATAGTTTACAACATTTGATGACAGGCAAAACTAGTGACATAATTAGTTCATTTTGGATTATTTTAAATAGTTAAGGACGAATTTAGTGAAAACATTCAATTTTCGAAACAGGAATAACGTTGAATAGTGAAATTTGGAGGAAATTCGTCAGGAATTTGTGTGTTTTACGTGACTGCAGAAAACTTTAATTTTGAAAAACTCATTAACCAGAGGACATTTTTGTAAACGGGGACTTTTAGTGCATACATTTGGCTAGGATATCAGCTAGTTTTGACAGCATTTTGGCACTTCCGGTGCATTTGACAAAAGTACAAAGAGGGGTCATGTTACGTTTTTTGAAATTTCGAAAAAATAGAAAGAAAATTTGTATAAAAAAAAATAAGGCGACCCGGCTGGAATGTTTGACAGATTTCAGTCGGGCACATTTTGACGGAGAGGGGGCACCAAAAATTTCCGCACGGAAAAGTTAATTTTTGGCTAAATTAGCGATTTTTGAGTAAAAGCCAGAAAGGGGCGTAACTTCAAAACGGGGCCAGGTACAGACTTTATTTTTAGCTACAACGCGAGAGCTCATTATTCTCAGCAACTGTGCAAAATTTCAGCTCGATCGGTTGAAAAACTTGGTAGTTTATCTGCGCACAACATTTCATAAAAAAAAGCCCGCGGGGGGCATATCTCAAAACGCAAAAAAAAATTTGACCACAGATTCGTAATCAGGACCCTCAAATCTTCCTGGAAACAAAATTTCATCAAAATCGGACAACTTTTACATTTTGCGCCAAGTTTGCGCCATACGCGCGCAACCAGAAAGTAAATTATAGCATTCTTTTTGCATGATAAATCATCACCAGGATGTGAGCTACCATTTCCACTAAACAGAATCTTGATAACTATTACCGTGTCGGAGGAGATCTGATAACAAGGGTAATCAGCGTTTTGCGCTATTGCGCCGAAACTACAAATAATTTAGCGTCGTGTCCATAGCCTAGTCTATTCCTGGTAGTGCTGAATAAGTGTGCAAAATTTCATGAAAATCGGTCAAGGCACTTTTTGTACCCGACTGGAAGAAAAAAAAAAGAATAATAATAATAGGCCGACGAAATACAATAAGGTCTTCCCTTTGGAAAGGGAAAGACCTTAATTAAACGGCTGATTTTCCCCGTTAAGAGCCTCATTGCTGGCATTTGTTTGTTTGTTTGTTTTGTTTTTGCTGGTTTTTCAAAAAAGGGGGGGGGTAGTTCATACATGTATGTTATTGCCATACATGTATCTGAAAAGATGGGGGCGGGGACATTTAAGTTTTTTTCTTTTGTGTGTTTTTTTTTGTTTTGTTTTGTTTTATTTGTTTTGTTTCATTTTGTTTATTTCTTTTGTTTTCTTGTTTTAAACAAACAACAATCAGTAAATCGCAATGGAAAACGGGGGGGGGGGGGGCGAGCGGGGACGAGTGATTTTATTTTATTCATTCAAAACTAGGTGGCGACATCACTTTGTTGATCTGGGTATCCTTGGTGTCTCGCGCTTTGACGTCATTTTTGAATGACTTTACGACTTAGTTTTTAGATTTCTCAGTACAGCGGTAGACTTTGCAGGGGTCAGACCTATATTGATTTTCCATTCTCTCAACGTATACAGTTAGAATACATGAACGTCACGGATGAGCAAGTTTATAATTAGAATGTGCCTGTTATGGGAATCTTTTGACAATAGTTTACAACATTTGATGACAGGCAAAACTAGTGACATAATTAGTTCATTTTGGATTATTTTAAATAGTTAAGGACGAATTTAGTGAAAACATTCAATTTTCGAAACAGGAATAACGTTGAATAGTGAAATTTGGAGGAAATTCGTCAGGAATTTGTGTGTTTTACGTGACTGCAGAAAACTTTAATTTTGAAAAACTCATTAACCAGAGGACATTTTTGTAAACGGGGACTTTTAGTGCATACATTTGGCTAGGATATCAGCTAGTTTTGACAGCATTTTGGCACTTCCGGTGCATTTGACAAAAGTACAAAGAGGGGTCATGTTACGTTTTTTGAAATTTCGAAAAAATAGAAAGAAAATTTGTATAAAAAAAAATAAGGCGACCCGGCTGGAATGTTTGACAGATTTCAGTCGGGCACATTTTGACGGAGAGGGGGCACCAAAAATTTCCGCACGGAAAAGTTAATTTTTGGCTAAATTAGCGATTTTTGAGTAAAAGCCAGAAAGGGGCGTAACTTCAAAACGGGGCCAGGTACAGACTTTATTTTTAGCTACAACGCGAGAGCTCATTATTCTCAGCAACTGTGCAAAATTTCAGCTCGATCGGTTGAAAAACTTGGTAGTTTATCTGCGCACAACATTTCATAAAAAAAAGCCCGCGGGGGGCATATCTCAAAACGCAAAAAAAAATTTGACCACAGATTCGTAATCAGGACCCTCAAATCTTCCTGGAAACAAAATTTCATCAAAATCGGACAACTTTTACATTTTGCGCCAAGTTTGCGCCATACGCGCGCAACCAGAAAGTAAATTATAGCATTCT
>CAXARO010000007.1:0-31946 GCA_963971305.1 Arcuatula senhousia | reverse complement strand
TTGGACTTAATAAGTAATCCTAAATAAGGATATTCTGAGACATTTTCTATTGTCTCATTATTAAAATTAAGTATGGATTGCTCTACCTTTTTCTTTCCTGTTGAAATGATCATGCTTTTTGTTTTGTTTATATTTAAAGAAAGCTGCCATTTATCACAGAAAACTGCAACTTTATCTAGACTATTTTGAAGTCCCTCCTGTGATTCTGAAAGGAGAAGAAGATCATCTGCAAAGAGGAGGGATCCTAGTTTGCTATTTATAAGACATAATGGATTTGAATTTTCTTCATCTAAACCGTTGCTGATGTCATTTATGAAAATGTTGAATAATGTAGGACTCAGTGAATCCCCTTGCTTAACACCTCTGTTAATGTCGAAATATTCGGATGTATAATCTTTAAATTTTAATGCAGATTTAGTATTAAAATATTGTTGTTTTATTATTGAGTACATAGACTTTCCTATATTCATTTTACATAGTTTATAAAGAAGGCCTGTTCTCCATACAGAATCAAAGGCCTTTCTTAGATCAATGAAGCATGCATAGATTTGTTTCTTATCTTTGTTTAAATATTTATTTATTAATGATTTTAATATAAATATACTGTCTGCAGTTCTGTGATTTTCTCTGAAGCCAAATTGGCAGTTGTTAAGTTGTTTTTCAATCACTTTGATAAGTCTATTATTTAAAACAGCATTAAAGAGCTTAGGTAAATTGCTTATTAAAGATATAGCTCTATAGTTATTTGGGTCAGCTTTATCCCCTTTTTGTGAAGTGCTATTATGTGGGAGTCTCTCCATGTGCTTGGATAAATACTAGTTTTTAAGATTATATTAAATATTTTTACAATTGACTTAATGATAACCTGGTTTGAGTATTTTATGATTTCATTTAAAATTCTGTCTGGTCCAGCCGACTTGTGTAATTTAAGGTCGTTTATTACCTTTTTAACTTCTGAAAAAGTAATAGGAATATCAGTATCTGGTTTAATATCTAAGTTATTTTCTAAAATTTTCAGTTCTGATTCAATATTTGTTACATTTGTACTGTTTGTTGGTGTTAAAGGATTCCCTTGGTTTTGGAAATGCTTTATCAAGGCGGTTTCATCTTTTAATAATTCTATTATATTATTTTCATTTTCTGTTCTAGTTTTTAAAGATTTTAAGATGTTCCAATATTCTTTTGGATTTTGCTGTAAATTTTCACTTAGACTATGGAAAATTTTTTGTTTATACTCATATTTTTTCTGTTTCACCAGTTTCTTCATGGTTTTCTTGAGTTCAAAAAATTTATGTCTTAGACTATTATTATTTGGGTTATGTTTGATTTTATTACCAATAGCATTAATTTGGTGCTTGGTTTCATAAATGATATTGTCAGACCAAGCTTGTTTATATTTCTTCTTCTTCTTCTTTTTCATTTTTGGAAGGACTTTACAAGAAATATTTGATATATTATCTAAAATATTTGTCAATTTTACTGTGGCTCCATCAACACCAACTTGATTTTCTTCAAAAGTTTCAAGTTCAAAATCAATTATGTCATTTTTAATATCTTCATTTAAAAGTGCATCAATAAGCTTTATTAATGCAAATTTTACCCAAAAGGTTGTAAGCATATAACAAGTACAAAATTTGGAATGTAAGCATGTATGACATGTATGATATCCGAATTAACGAATTATGTTAGTTCCTGGATAACACGAAATGAGTTACAGTAAAATTGGTCAGTTATGCTACTTATAATTATGCAATCTTATGTAAATAACCATAAAAATGTATGATATAACCCGACAAAACAGTATCCACAATTTACCAAAACCGAAGTCTATAACTGAACAAAACTGAATCCTCTAAAATGGTGATACAAATTACTGGTTTGATGTGTTTACTAATTTGATTTTCTTAAACAGTTGGCAGTACTCTCCTTGCATGTTTTAATTCAAAACGATTTAAAAAGAACGTGGGTACACATTGCATGCTTTATCATAATTTTGAAATGTGTTGTTTACTTTTAATTTAGAGTTATAAAATGTATAACCTTTTTAATCATAACTTTTAAACCATTCATCATAGATTAACCAAACTTTCACATTTTATTGAAATAAATACAAAAATGTAAATTATAAAGAAATATAAATAATACATAGGTTTATGTTTATTAACAATGCTCAGGTGTGCATTGTATGTGTGTTTTGTAAACAATATTGATCGATCAAGAGGCTCCCAGGAGCCTGAATCGCTCACCTGGTCTTGATGTTGACCCTATACTTTTGTAGAGCTAAATGAGCTGAACATTTAAGCAAGCAACAGCTTTTCTCTACCTGCAATAGTTTTCATTCTATAGGCCAAAAACACCATTTTTCACCTATAAGGAGCCATAACCCCTATAAGGAGTCATCTGACAACTTCGACCCTATGGAGACTTTCGTAGAGCTAAATGAGCTGAACATTTAAGCAAGCAACAGCTAATCTCTATCTGCAATAGTTTTCATTCTGTAGGCCAAAAACATGAAAAATCGCTTTTTTCAGGGGCCGTAACCCCTATAAGGAGTCATCTGACAACTTGGACCCTATGGAGAATTTTGTAGAGCTAAATGTGCTGAACATTTAAGCAAGCAACAGCTAATCTCTATCTGCAATAGTTTTCATTCTGTAGGCCAAAAACATGAAAAATCGCTATTTTTCAGGGGCCGTACCCCTATAAGGGGTCATCTGACAACTTCGACCCTATGGAGAATTTTGTAGAGCTAAATGAGCTGAACATTTAAGCAAGCAACAGCTAATCTCTATCTGCAATAGTTTTCATTCTGTAGGACAAAAACATGAAAAATCGCTATTTTTCATGGGCCGTAACCCCTATAAGGGATCATCTGACAACTTGGACCCTATGGAGAATTTTGTAGAGCTAAATGAGCTGAACATTTAAGCAAGCAACAGCTAATCTCTATGTGCAATAGTTTCCATTCTGTAGGACAAAAACATGAAAAAACGCTATTTTTCAAGGGCCGTAACCCCTATAAGGGGTCATCTGACAACTTCGACCCTATGGAAACTTTCGTAGAGCTAAATGAGCTAAACATTTAAGCAAGCAACAGCTAATCTCTATCTGCAATAGTTTTCATTCTGTAGGCCAAAAACATTAAGGGGCCGTAACCCCTATAAGGGGTCATCTGACAACTTCAACCCTAAGGAGACTTTTGTAGAGTTAAATGAGCTGAACATTTAAGCAAGCAACAGCTAATCTCTATCTGCAATAGTTTTCATTCTGTAGGCCAAAAACATGAAAAAATGCTATTTTTCACCTTTAAGGGGCCGTAACCCCTATAAGGGGTCATCTGACAACTTTGACCAAATGGAGACTTTTGTAGAGCTTTTGATGCTGAATCAGTAGCATGGCCTCAGATTTCCTCTATCTCTTATACTTTTTGATTTATAAGCCAAAAACAGTAGTCTGACCCCTCCTAGTCTATTTTTAGTAACGGTGGCCATGTTTTTTGACAGATCAAAAATCGAAACACAAGTTTGGTGCAGGACACCCTAAGGATCAATCATACCAAGTTTCATTTAATTCTGTTCAGTAGTTTCAGAGGAGAAGATTTTTGAAAAATTGTTAACGGACGACGACGACGACGACGACGACGACGACGACGGACACCAAGTGATGGCAATAGCTCACATGGACCTTTGGTCCAGGTGAGCTAAAAAGGGACGAATTTAACCCACCAAATACAACATTACGTGAATCCTTCACTGGACTTTCCTGATCGTCGTGAATTCACCTTACTAGGGGTGATGTTGTGTTTTTGTCATTACCCGATACTTAGATCGCAATGGAAGCGGGAGGTTTGGCGCCATAAAACCTGGTTCAACCCACCATTTCATTTGGAATGCCTGTACCAAGTCAGGACCATTGGGATCCTCCATTTCTCCGGTATGACTGCTTGGTTTTGTCCTTGTCTATGGACATTTGAGATTGACATTCATGTTCGGTAGTTTTTTTATTACCTTTATTTGTATCATTTTGCTTGCATAATGATGTTTATAATAGTTAGTCGTAAGGAGAACTGAATAGTCAGATTGGTCTGTTTTCATTGCTTGTTAAAGTACAAATTAAATTTTCCATTCACCATTTTTATTATAACTATGTCATGACATCAATACATACTATCTAAAAATAACAACTAACATTCATATCTACACTGTAAAAATAGCGCTCAGATTGTACACACATATTAAACATGTTTAGGTCTAAACACGTTAAGGATAACTTTTAAAATCTCAACATATCAAAATTTAAACATTATCTATGCTATACGTGTCTTGATTTTAAACATGTTTCATTCTTGACATGTTAATGTTTGTGACGTGTTTAGAGGCCTATCAATAGTCGTTAAGGATTTTCCTGGCATCTAAACGTATTTCTAAACATGTTTAGTTCAAAACGTGTTTAAATTAACTAAGTTAAGCACGTGCTTCATATAGGGAGCACTGCGACATCGCTTTGTTTGAAATTTGAAATTGGCAAGTGCGGAAAGAATGGTTCTTCAATTTGTTGAAATATTCCAATGGAACCACATTTTTAGTATTGGTTTTTGAGGTAAGCATAATATTATATATCTGATCTGTCCATTTGAAGTCTATTAATTAAAACAATTTTGGAATATTATAAAAGTTATCTGAATAATCTCTCAGTCAAAGACAACATGATGTATGTAGATTGTGTTAATTTCTAAGCATTTGGTATGATTATTGAGATTAATTATATGAAATTCTATTTCATCATCTTCATTTATCTGTTTTTTTTTCAGATTGATTCCCATGGATTGATGTTTCAAGTTGGTGCAACTCACTACCACGACGACAAGACTGGTGTTGTTTAACATGATTCATTGTATATTATACTTTTGAAACTGTTGAATATTTGCCTATCATAAACCAGCATATATAGCATCTTTTCTCTAGAACCATAATAATAATATAATCAAAACAAATCTCAACATGTTTAGAACCTAATTCCCATATGATACCTAAACACGTTTAATATCTAAACACTTAGTCTAGTAAAAATCTAAACACGTCTAGTCATGAGACGCACTAAAAAAGTGGGACAAGAAATGCCTTTAGAAATATGTTAAGGATCTAAACGCTATTTTTACAGTGTACTAAGTGTGGATCAGTACATACATATATATATATAATCACTGTACATGATTCTTAATAAATAGTATAAAACAAAACAATGTCAGGCCACTTTTTTTTTTTTTTTTTTTTTTTTTTTTTTTTTTTTTAATTTTTTTTTAATTTTTTTTTTTTTTTTTTTTTTTTTGTTTACGGATTATCGCCATGAAAAAAAATTGGGTAGGAGATAGGATAACAATAAAAATAAATTGGGATTGTGATTTTTAGCTGTTTAAAAAGTCAAAGTGCTTCTAAATTTTCTTGACCGATGTATTTTTTTTAATTTTAATTGTATTAAAATGTATACATTTAGGTATTAAAGTCTATTTGGAAGGAAACAGAAGTAAATATTATCACTGATTCGCATAGTTTTTTCCTTTATTTAAAAAAAAATTGTCTGAATTTAGGTACAATGTAGGAAAAAATAAAACAAGAGTCTCCCAGGAGCCTGAATTGCTCACCTGGTCTTGATGTAGACCCTATAGACTTTTGTAGAGCTAAATGAGTTGAACATATAAGCAAGCAACAGCTAATCTCTACCTGCAATAGTTTTCATTCCATAGGCCAAAAACACAATTTTTCACTTTCAAGGGGCCGTACCCCCTATAAGAAGTCAACTGACAACTTCAACCCTATGAAGACTTTTGTACAGCTAAATGAGCTGAACATTTGAGCAAGCAACAGCTTTTCTTTACCTGCAATAGTTTTCATTCTATAGGCCAATAAAAAGCTTCGCCGAACGCAGCATGATACGACCGCAACATGTTGAACCCTGTACGTTTTAGGCCTAATATGGATAGTCTAATGCTCTGGTCACATGCAGCCCATGGTGGACTGACAAAGGTTTTTGTCACATGCTTCTCTGATGGACTTTCAACCCAGGGGATAAAAATATAAATTTTGAATGTTGTATTCTACTCTTTAAAAGAATAATGTTTGGGGAAAAAATTAAAAATCAAACCAGAATTTTTTTAAAATTATGATTACAGCCCTAAAAATTTTATTCTTAAATTTACAATTGCTACCTGTCAAGAATAAATTTGCAAAATTTTTTTTTTTAAATCGGACCACAAATAAGAAAAGTTTCGATTTTGTCCCATTTGGCCCCTAATTACGTAATAGGGGGAAAAAGGGGGGGTCGCAAAAATTAATTCTTAATTTTGTATCCACTATTTGACAAGAACATACATGCAAAAAAAAAAATTCAAAATCGGACCAGAAATAAAAAAGTTACAATTTTGGCCCCTTTTGGTCCCTAATAACGTAACAGTAAAAAAAGGGGACACAAAAATATATCTGCTACTTGACAAGAAAAAACTTGCAAAAAAATTTGTCAAAATCGGACAAGAATTAAAAAAGTTTCGATTTTGGCCCCTTATTACATAAAAGGTGAATAAAAAGCTTCGCCGAGCGCAGCATGATACGACCGCAACATGTTGAACCCTGTACGTTTTAGGCCTATAATGGATAGTCTATTGTTCTGGACACATGCAGCCCATGGTGGACTGACAAAGGTTTTTGACACATGCTTCTCTGATGGACTTTCAACCCAGGGGCTAAAAATATAAATTTTGAATGTTGTATTCTTCTAATCTTTAAAATAATAATGTTTGGGGAAAAAATTAAAAATCGAACCAGAATTTTTTAAAAATTATGATTACAGCCCAAAAATTTATTCTTAAATTTAGAATCGCTACCTGACAAGAATAAATTTGCAAAAAAAATTTTCAAAATCGGACCACAAATAAAAAAGCCCCATTTGGCCCCTAATTACGTAATAGGGGGAAAAAGTGTGGGTCGCAAAAATTAATTCTTAATTTTGTATTCGCTATTTGACAAGAACAAACATGCAAAAAAAATTTTCAAAATCGGACCAGAAATAAAAAAGTTTCAATTTCGGCCCCATTTGGCCCCTAATTACGTAATAAGGGGAAAAAGGGGGGGTCGCAAAAATTAATTCTTAATTTTGTATCCGCTATTTGACAAGAACACACATGCAAAAAAATTTTCAAAATCGGACCAGAAATAAAAAAGTTTCAATTTCGGCCCCTTTTGGCCCCTTATTACGTAACAGGTGAAAAAGGGGTGGGGGTCGCAAAAATAAATTCTCAAATTTGGATTCGCTACTTGACAAAAATAAACTTGCAAAAAAAATTTTCAAAATCGGACCACAAATAAAAAAGTTTCGATTTTGGCCCCATTTGGCCCCTAATTACGTAATAGGGGGAAAAAGGGGGGGTCGCAAAAATTAATTCTTAATTTTGTATCCGCTATTTGACAAGAACAAACATGTAAAAAAAAATTTCAAAATCGGACCACAAATAAAAAAGTTTTTATTTTGGCCCCTTTTTGCCCCTAATTACACAACAGAGAAAAAGGGGGGGGGGCGCAAAAATTCATCAGGTTCATTCTTTTATTGTAAGAAAAATTCTTGACAAATTTCACAGCAATAGGCCAACTAGGACCAAAGTTATGGTGGAAACAAGTAAAATATTTGAATTTTTTTCCCCTTTTGGGCCCCTAATTTCGAAACAAAAAAAGGGGGGACCCCCAAAATCAATCCCATTCATCCTTGTTTGGTAAGGAACATCACTGTAAAATTTCATAGCAATTGGATAACTAGAACTAAAGTTATTGTGGAAACAAACAAAAAAGTAGTATTTTTGGCCCTTTTTTGGCCCCTAATTTCTAAACGAAAAATGGGGGGACCCCCAAAATCAATCCCATGCATCCTTTTATGGTAAGGAACATCATTGTAAAGTTTCATAGCAATCGGATAACTGGAACTAAAGTTATTGTGGAAACACTAAAAAGTTAACAGACACCGACAATGACGACAACGACGACGACGACGACGACAACGACAGCATCATACCATAATACGTCCGCAAATTTTTTGCGGTCGTATAAAAACGGGTGGGGGGTTACCAAAATAAATTCTCAAATTTGGATTCGCTACTTGACAAAAATAAACTTGCAAAATAAATGTTCAAAAACAAACAAGAAATAAAAAAGTTTTGATAACAGCCCCTTTTGGCCCCTAATTACAAAACAAGTGAAAAAAGTGATGGTCGCAAAAATTAATTCTCAAATTGGGATTTGCTACCTGACAAGAATAAACTTGCAAAAAAAATTTTCAAAATCGGACAACAAATAAAAAAGTTTTGATTTTGGCCCCATTTGGCCCCTAATTATGTAATAGGGAAAAAAAGGGGGGGTCGCAAAAATTAATTCTTAATTTTGTATCCGCTATTTGACAAGAACAAACATGCAAAAAAAAATTTCAAAATCGGACCACAAAAAAAAAGTTTTTATTTTGGCCCCTTTTGGCCCCTAATTACACAGAAAAAAAGGGGGCGAAAAATTCAGGTTCATTCTTTTACTGTAAGAAACATTCTTGACAAATTTCACATCAAAAGGCCAACTAGGACCAAAGTTATGGTGGAAACAAGTAAAATATTTGAATTTTTTGCCCCTTTTGGGCCCCTTATTTCGAAACAAAAAAAGGGGGGACCCAAAAATCAATCCCATTCATCCTTGTATGGTAAAGAACATAACTGTCAAATTTCATAGCAATCGGATAACTAGAACTAAAGTTATTGTGGAAACAAACAAAAAAGCAGTATTTTTGGCCCTTTTTTGGCCCCTAATTTCTAAACGAAAAATGGGGGGACCCCGAAAATCAATCCCATTCATCCTTTTATGGTAAGGAACATCATTGTCAAGTTTCATAGCAATTGGATAAATGGAACTGAAGTTATTGTGGAAACACTAAAAAGTTAACAGACACCGATGACGACAACGACGACGACAGCATCATACTATAATACGTCCGCAAATTTTTTGCGGTTGTATAAAAACACTATTTTTCACTTTTAAGGGGCCCTAACCCTTATTAGGGGTCATCTGACAACTTCAACCCTATGGAGACTTTTGTAGAGCTAAATGAGCTGAACATTTAAGCAAGCAGCAGCTAATCTCTATCTGCCTTAGTTTTCATTCTGTAGGCTCTTATACTTTTTGATTAATAAGCCAAAAACAGTAGTCTGACCCCCTGGTCTATTTTTAGCAACAGGCAAAAAACAAGAAAAATGGCTATTTTTCACCTTTAAGGAGCCATAACCTCCATTGGGGGTCATCTGACAACTTCGACCAAATGGAGACTTTTGTAGAGCTTTTGATGCTGAAGCAGCAGCGTGGCATTAGAAAAACAATCACCAAAAAAAAACATATTTATTTTTTCTGATTTCGGAAAAACAAAAAAAATGGGTAGGAGGATCCGTAAACCAACAAATAAAAAAAAGCAGCCTCACTAAACCCTAAAATCATCTTACAAACATTTTTTTTTTTAATTTTCATGGAACGCCATTATTTTGTTATAAACAGTAAAAGCCCCATAAATATATTTATTTCATTGAGTTCATTTGATAACAAGAGGCTCCCAGGAGCCTGAATCGCTCACCTGGTCTTGATGTAGACCCTATAGACTTATGAAGAATTATGAGCTGAACATTTAAGCAAGCAACAGCTTTTCTCTATCTGCAATAGTTTTCATTCTATAGGCCAAAACACTATTTTTCACTTTAAATGGGCTGTAACCCCTACAAGGGATCATCTAACGACTTTGACCCTATGGACTTTTGTAGAGCTAAATGAGCTGAACATATAGGAAAGCAACAGCTAATTTTTTTCTGCTATAGTTTTCATTCTGTAGGCCAAAAAACATGAAAAATGGCTATTTCTTTACTTTTAAGGGGCTGTAACCCCTATAAGGAGTCGTCTGACAACTTCAACCCTATCAAGACTTAAGCAGAGCTAAACGAGCTGAATAAACAAGCAAGCAACTGCTTTTCTCTATCTGCAATAGTTTTCATTCTATATGCAAAGAACACCATTTTTCACTTTTAAGGGGCCATAACCCCTATAAGAGGTCATCTGACAACTTTGATCCTATCATGACTTTTGCAGAGCTAAATGAGCTGAACATTTAAGCAAGCAACAGCTTTTCTCTACCTGCAATAGTTTTCATTCTATAGGCCAAAAACACCATTTTTTTACTTTAAAGGGGCTGTAACCCCTAAAAGGGGTCATCTGACAACTTCAAAAAATGAAGACTTTTGTAGAGCAAAATGAGCTGAACATTTAAGCAAGCAACAGCTAATCTCTATCTGCTTTAGATTTCATTCTGTGGGCAAAAAACATGTAAAATGGCTATTTTTCACCTTTAAGGGGCCATAACCCCCATTAGGGGTCATCTGACAACTTCGACCAAATGGAGACTTTTGTAGAGCTTTTGATGCTGAAGCAGTAGCGTGGCATCAGATTGCAACTATCTCTTATACTTTTTAATTTCATGTAATTTATTAGCCGAAAACAGTAGTCTGACCCCCCTGGTCTATTTTTAGCAACAGCGGCCATGTTTTTTTGACGGATCAAAAATCTAAACACAACTTTTATGCAGGACACCCTTAGGATCAATCAGATTAAGTTTCATCGAATGCTGTTCAGTAGTTTCAGAGGAGAAGATTTTTGAAAAATTGGTAACAGACGACGACAGACGACAACGACGGACACCAATTGATGGTAATAGCTCACATGGACCTTCGGTCCAGGTGAGCTAAAAATCACATAAGGAAACAGTCATTATTTATAAGCCAAGGTAGTTGGAAATTTTTGAGGGGGTCAAAAGTCTGAACATGGTTGTGTTGGGTGGGGGGGGGTGAATTTCAGAATGACTGCTTTGGGGAGGCAGTCAAAAATATTTCCATTGTTTTTAAATGTGCTTACTGGTGACATTTTAAAAGACATCTCTAACAAAGATACCATTTTGTCACCCCCTTGGGTGGCTATGTATCAAACTTCATATTGTCATACACATTATAGCCAATATAGTTTAACCTAATTCTGCCAGTAAATTATGCTAAATATCATAAATTAATACCTCAAAGCAAACTTATAAAGATAATGTAAGGCTATGCATTTTTGTAATGTGTTTAAACTTTCTCTCTGGTCTAACACTTTGAAGGTACAGAAAAACAAAAATCATGTTAGAATGAAAGAACCTAGTGAGCCCGCTTACATACCCCACACGCCCAAATTTTGGACCAAGGTGTAAGTCCAGTCGCTAAACAGGAAAAGAGTCAGGTAGACACAATCACATAATGTCTGAGAAAACTGTGACGAAAATTTACCATTGAACCTATGGGATGAAAAAATCAATAAGTGGTAAAACAGGAAGTTGATGTCTGATAGACCTGAAATCAAATCCCACCACATGGGACCTTGACCTGAGGCTGTATACAAAATTTCAGAATCCTATGATGGATGGTCTTCAAGAAAACTGTGATGAAAATTTACCATTGACCCTTGGTAAAAAAAATGACTAAGTCGTAAAATAGGAGGTAGATGTCAGATGGACTAAAAACTTGATCTCTCTATTAAGGTCAACCAGACGAGGCTACATACAAAATTTCAGAAGCCTACGTTGAATAGTCTCTGAGAAAATGGTAGGTGATCACAGACTGACAGACGGACTGACTGATGGACCAGTCAAAAACATTATACCCTCCGCAACTTACACGTACAGAAATGAGGATTTGTTTTACCTGAAAGATGTTAGTCACCACATTATTGGCATTAATGAATGTAACAATATCAAAAGTATCCATGGAAAAGTAATTCTGAAATTTCCAAACAGATGTGGGTCATTGTGGAACTGAACTTACATGTAGTATATGCATGCAGGGATGTATTTTTTTTTTTTAATCAAATTTTCAATTCAACACATTGAATTTGTGAATATATATTTCCAAGAAATTTTAATAAATCAATAGCCATAACATTGCTACAGTAAAAAAATCAAAATGTAGTGCAGGTGGTGTTTAAGGGGGGGGGGGGGGGTCAATAAAAATTCTAAAAGGTGGGAGGAGGGTCAAAAGTTTTCTGGTAACATCTGCCAACATTTTTCAAGCCACCTCCTCCCCAACCTAATAAATAATGACTGTTCCCTAAAGCTAAAGCTATAATTGTGTAATAATAATAATAATTTATAATATTTCATAAAAATTTTGTATAATAACAATTTATAATACAGTATTTCATAAAAATTTTGTAAAATAAAGAATTGTTAGGGATTCTAATTCTGAATGGCCTTATCTCTAAATGGCCATATTGAAATTTTCAAAAATGAACATCACATCTTGTGCAGCATCCAATAAATAACCAGAATACAATTTTTTGTCAAAAATCTGTGAACATAAAAAAATCTGCTAATTATGGGGGCCATCTTGGACGATCATTTTGAAAAATGAGCATTACCATGTTGTTTGCCATCCCATGAATAACCAGTATACAAATTTTCATCAAAATCTGTGAACATGTGAAAAAATGAGTCAAATTTCTGCTGTTTTTTGGTGACATTTTTCAAAATGGCCACCAATCCTTTCCAACCAATTTTGATGTTTTTTTCATAAAGTCATAGTACTCATAATATCATATAAAGTTTCATCAAATTTTATACAGTAGTTTCTGAGATATAAGCATTCATATGCCACAACGGGGTAACGCAGTGCACATGCGGTGTTCTAGGATTCCTATTACCCATTACACAGGATAAGTGAAATTTAACCACTGGTAAGTTGAATTTGATAATTTTGTGAAATTTAACCACTGATAAGTGGAATTTGATAATTTTTTGCATTAGTTTCTATTGTGGGTAAGTGAATTTTCAGCCATTCTAGATTCGGGTAAGTGAGATTTGAAAAAAATCCTAGAACACTGAACATGGTTGATAAAAGCAAGATTGATATGCCACTATTTACATATACATGTATCCAGTGTCCCAGCTAGGCTGTTTTCAGAGGGCGGTCCGCCCGCCTGCCTTAGCCTTCGCCCGATTGCCCTTTTCAGGATAGCTGCTGGTTTTCATCTCCGCCCTGCCCTTTTTGCTCGTACAATTGCCTTTTTCAATCAACGTACATAATTTGTGTATTGAGAATGAAGCCATATGGATTAATTTAGTGACATGTTTACAACCCTAAGCCAATTAACAAATTAAATAATAAGCCCCCAATAGGGGGCTTTTACGTTACAGACATCGCTTTTACTGAGCAAGTGTATATACTGACAACTCAAATTTTGAAGGAGACAGTTGTGCATGATGTTAAGTCATACAAAACTTGTTTTGATTATTATTTAGTTGTTTTTGTCTATCGCCTTCTGCCATGTTTACTTGAGTAGTTCCGCAGAAGGCCATAGACAAAAACGACTAAATAAGTGGAATTAAGTTACAATAAATCATTAACAATAAATAATCATCATGTCTATGACCACAGGAAATTTTTACTTACTGTTATTTCAAAATTTATTTTGGAAACTGGAACCATTCGGAACACTCTTGTCTATACTTACACGAAAGGGAAATAACATTTTTCCACCAGACGACACATGATTGTTGGCGCCACATTATCCAAAACAGAACAAAACATGGATAACAGTACCGATCTAGTATTTTGATACTGGTAATCAGGAAAAAGATCCAAACACAGACAAAGAAACTGAGGGCGCTTTACAGGTTAAACCTGAATCATATTAATGTGTTTTCTAGTCAATTAAGGTACCTATTTTGATTAATTAATTACAGGTAAGTTGTCCGATTGCACAGTAACATTCTCTGCCTCAGTAATTATTTAACAATTGTTCGCAAATCTGAACCCATCTGAATATTTTCTATCAAAATTAACATTAAATGTGCGCTTTTATTGAAATATAGAAACGATGATGATGGATATATAAAATGCTCCATCATAATTTTTGTTCACAAATAATGACAGGAAGCGGAAGTTAAAACCTAGAAGTGAACTCGGACTGGAATGGAACTAAATCTCCGGATTTTACTAGCAAATACAGTAAAAATGAAATAGTTTTTCTTATTTTTTTTCTTGGGCTGACATTCAAGCATTTTAGCACTGATTCCTCTGCAATGAATGTAATGAAAAGCCTAAAGTCTTGTTATAGAAACAAGAGGCTCCATGTAAACCTATAAATGCTTGTTTGTTTGTTAGAAAAAGAATGTGTGCTGTATTTGATTGTTTATAAGCTACATTTGTTTGCCCTTTTGAAAGATGACGTCAACGCATGAATGTGCCTTTTTTACAAATTTATCCCTGCCCTTTTCAAATCCTAGCTGGAACACTGGTATCATACATTATTTTTGCATGCAAAATGGTCATATTTAGATAAGCATGTAAAATTTAATCATAAATACCAAAAAAAAGGGTAAATCAAATCCGTCCAGCAGTTTCAGGCCTGGTGAGCTAAACAAACAGGTCTTTCTTTAAGGAAGTACGAGCCTCAGAATTGAAGATTTTCAGGATTCTCTGCATTTATCCATTCAAATGCACTAAAAATTTTCAAACATGTTTTCCTTATATTTATTCAGAACTAATTAGAAAAGGTCCTAATAAACACTTTTTGAAAATTTCAAACAATTCTAATTATAATTTCTGTGCTAAAACAGAAGAAGTTTTCAATGTATTCCCTATGAAAAGTCCAGAGAAGATTTTTTCCCGCCATATTTTTCGGTGTTTATATCTTAAAAATGGCTCCATGTTTTTGAAAACTTCTTTCATAAAGTCTAGCTATTTTGAGCTATTCTTTCATAGTTTTCTATTTTAAATAACTTTTAATTAAAAAAAATCTCAGACTCGTACTCCCTTAATGTTTCAATACATTTTTAATTCATGATACTGAATCATTCACTGACACTGTTGGTAATTTACATTTTGTTTTTCTTGACCATTTTAGGATGCCATAAATAAAAGAATACAGGTTCTTAAGACTACTAATTTCAAGTTTGTGCTCTTCACCTTTTTTTTGAGGAGTGAAATGTTGAAAATGAGTGCCTACGTAATATAATGCATCTGCCTTCCTAATGTATGACATTATATATCCCTTTGGGGTAATAACTAAGCCAAAGATGATATCCTGATAAAACATTTTTGTAAGCATTTGTTTTATGTTCTGAAATTCACCCTCAGATCGGTATCTTCCTTGTTTCATTTCAACTACCAATGGAAAAACACCAGGGTATTCAGGCAAGGCAACAAAAACATCTGGAACTACAAACCCTGATTTTATCTCAGAATAATTCTCTGAACTTGAGATGCTTAACATGTCCAATGATAAATCTGAGCAGGAGTTTACAGTTGGACACTTAAATGATGCATTCAACTTATCCATAGTAATCTCATTCTCAATATCCCCATATATAATTTCAAGGTAGACATTGGTTTTGCAATGTACAGGTGGTTCCTTACACTTCACTGTCCAATCTGACAGATCATCCCTTTTCATTAGCATTTGAACCAATTCCGTTATCCAATCTTTGGCTTCACCATTCTCAAAATCTGTATACATGGCCCCAGTGAAGGCTGCGATGTAGGTCTCTACAGCTTCATGATGTTCTACAATAAATAATGGAAATCATGTTACAAATGTATAAGGTTATTCGCCAATCTCATTTGAATGAGTCATATTCTTTAAGGCCAAAATTAAAAAATAGGGCATGTAATGGGACATTAAATGATACCCCGCCACGTTATAATATCAAAAGTTCATAAAATTTGATTTCAAAGTGGCCTTTCTCGAAAACTATTTTTCATATCAAGCTCGAAATTGAACTTGACCTGTATTTTATTGTACTCAATAGCTGTACAAAATATCATTTGAATCCCATGAAGCGTTTTCAAGTTATTGGTCGGAAACTCAAAATTTCATGAAATTTGATTTTTCAAAGTGGCCTATCTCCAAAATTATTTATTGGATCATGCTGGAAATCAAACTTGACCTGTATTTTATTGTACTTAACAGCTGTGCAAAATATCATTCAAATCCTTTGACGCGTTTTCAAGTTATTGGTCGGAAACTCAAAATTTCATGAAATTTGATTTTTCAAAGTGGCCTATCTCCAAAACTATTTTTTGGATCATGCTGGAAATCGAACTTGACCTGTATTTTATTGTACTTAACAGCTGTGCAAAATATCATTCAAATCCTTTGACGCGTTTTCAAGTTATTGGTCGGAAACTCAAAATTTCATGAAATGTGATTTTTCAAAGTGGCCTATCTTCAAAACTATTTTTTGGATCATGCTGGAAATCGAACTTGACCTGTATTTTATTGTACTAAACAGCTGTGCAAAATATCATTCAAATCCTTTGACGCGTTTTCAAGTTATTGGTCGGAAACCTTCGGGGGACGGACAGACGGACGGACAGACGGACGGACGGACAGACAACGAAAAAAACTGAGGGTATAACATAATACCCTGCCACTTCGTGTGGCAGGGTATAAAAATTGTTTGTTGGGCTTTAGCCGCCCGCTTGTCTGTAAAGCCGCCGACTCGAAAAATTTTTGAGGTCATTTCAGTGGTCTTTTTTTTGGATTATTTTTTGGTTGCTAGTCGTATCCGATATATTAAGTCAATTAAGCGATTGTCAGTTACCTAGATTATTATGTATTAAAGTAAAGCGCCCCATTGATCTGATCTCCCCAAAGTCAATTAAGCGTTTGTCAGTTATTTAGAATAATATTTATTAAAGCGCCCAATTGATCAGATTTCAGTGTGTTGTATTTTAGCAAAGAAGAGGCTCCCAGGAGCCTGAATCGCTCACCTGATCTACATATATACACTAATTTTAAACAAATTATGGTGCTTAACAGCATGCAATTTAAGTTTTTTTTTAAATATCTTGTAAAGCATAATGGTGTGAGAGGTGTTACGTTTGAAAAGTGGGATAAAATACACTAAAAATGATCAATTTGACACTTTAAGTGGAAAAACTCCTACAAAGAATGGTCATAGGACTTTGACCCAATGATATTATTCTGTGTTCGCGGTAAACGATCTCCACGTCGCTAAATACGAATTGATTGCCTGTGTGGTGAGAGAATTTTATTAAGCAGTAGCCACGCTGGCGAAATAATTTTCTGATGGGACTTGTTTACATTTTTGTAAAAAATCCGAATTCTGGAATAAAATTAAAAGACAGAACGGATATGTATGAAATGCATGGCAATTTCCAGCTTATTTGTCGGATTATTGTCCGGAAATACCCGATATTGGTTTTATATTAGTCACTTCTGTTAACATTTGGATCTTTCGATTGTTTACCATTACGAGGGCAATATTACTGTAGTTCCGAAAGTTTTTTTTTCGGACTCTTAATTTACCAATTATTCATTAAAATTTGGCAGAATTAGAAAACATTGAAGCCCTAAATTTTAATTTATTTGGAAACCAAATATTTATTGGCTCTTTAAACTGAGTTATTCTTCGTAAAGATCTAGGATAAAGGCAACAAAAAGTTTGTTTTTTTTTAAATACTAACAAAACCTTAATCTTCAGAATGACTTTGGAAAAGTTAACAAATTAATTGAAATACAAGCTGCCAAGCTGTAAAGGCATTCATATTGATATGATATGATATCTCAAAAGTAAAATGCTCAGTTTAATTGCTTTTTGTTTATGTTTTTAATTTTTGTTTCAAAGTAATTTACAAAATAAAATGTTGCTCCTACTTCTGCATTGTTAATAATTAAAGTTTGTTTTTGCTTACAAAAACGATGTCTCCCCCCGTTTCCAATATATTAATTGTAAAAATGTTATTATTAAGGAGAACTGATTTCTTTGGTTTATATGTACGTTTTCTAAGTTCAAAGGGCCATAACTCCCACAAAAATTTGAGGATCAAAATTTCCTGGTAACATGCACAACTACATATGGTGTCCTTCCTATATACCAAGTTTCGTTGAATTCGGTTCAGTAGTTTCAGAGGAGTTGCACTGACAAGATGATAAATGAGGATTTTCAGCAAATTTCTAAGTTCAAAGGGCCATAACTCCCACAATAAAAAGCTTCGCCCAGCGCAGCATGATAGGACCCCAACATGTTGAACCCTGTACGTTTTAGGCCCAATATGGATAGTCTATTGCTCTGGACACATGCAGCCCATGGTGGACTGACAAAAGTTTTTGACACATGCTTCTCTGATGGACTTTCCACCCAGGGGGTAAAAATATAAATTTTCAATTTTGTATTCTACTCTTGAAAAGAATAATGTTTGAGGGAAAAAATGTTAAATTGAACCAGAAATGTTTAAAAATTAATGATTACGGTCCATAGGTTAATGAGCAAATAAAGGGTGGGGGTCCCAAAAATTCATTCTTAAATTTGGAATCCCTACTTGGCAAGGATGAACTTGTAAAAATATTTTTTTAATAAGACCAGAAATCAAAAAGTTATGATTTTGGCCCCTTTTTGGTCCCTAATAACATAACAATAAAAAAATTTGAATTTGGTCCCTTTTGGTTCCTAATAGATGAAACTAGGACCTCCCTATGGTACCAAATGATTTGTCTTATCATAAGGAATAACAATATATATGGTTATAGGGGATCTCAAAGGTTTTCAAGATATTAGGGATTTTGCAATTTGAGGGGGGCGGGGCAGGACCCCTTGGACCCCCCTATGGTACCAAATAATTTGTCTTATCATAAGAAGTAATAATATATATGGTTATAGGGTGGGTTTTCAAGATATAATGGATTTTGTAATTTTAGGGGGGCAGGGCATGACCCCCCCACCCCCTTTATGGTACCAAATGATTCGTCTTTTCATAAGGAGTAATAATATATATGGGTATAAGGTATTATTTTGAACTATTTTTGACATATTCAAAAAATATCATTTTGGGGGGTATTTAGGGGGACGTGGCACGGCCCCTGGGGGTTTAGCCCCTTAAAATACAATGTGGAAAAAGGGGGCACAAAATTCATCAGGTCCATTCTTTTATTTTAAGATACATTTATGACAAATTTCACAGCAATAGGCCCACTAGGATCAAAGTTATGGTGGAAACAAATAAATTTTTAAAATTTTTTGCCCCTTTTAGGCCCCTAATTTCGAAACAAAACAAGAGGCTCCCAGGAGCCTGAATCGCTCACCTGGTCTTAATGTCAACCCTTTGAAGACTTTTGTATAGCTAAATGAGATGAGGTTTAAGCAATAAAAAGCCTTTCTCTATCTGCAATAGTTTTCATTGAATCATTCCAAAGCAAAAAACACTATTTGGGCGATAACCCCTATAAGGGGTCATCTGACAACTTCGACCCTAAAAAGATTTTTGTAGAGCTAATTAAGCTGAACATTTAAGCAAGCAACATCTTTTCTCCACCTGCAAAAGTTTTCTTTCTTTAGGCCAAAAACACTATTTTTTGTCTTTAAGGGGCCGTAACCACTATAAGGGGTCATCTGGCAACTTTGACCCTATGGAAACTTTTGTAGAGCTAAATAAGCTGAACATTTAAGCAAGCAACAACTTTTCTCTATCTGCAAGAGTTTTCATTCCATAGGCCAAAAACACTATTTTTTGCCTTAAAGGGGCTGTAACCCTGATAAGGGGTCATCTGACAACTTCGACCATATGGAGACTTGTGTAGAGCTAAATGAGCTGAACATTTAAGCAAGCAACAGCTTTTCTCTATCTGCAATAGTTTTCATTCTATAGGCCAAAAACTCTATTTTTTGCCTTTAAGGGGTCGTAACCCCTATAAGGGGTCATCTGACAACTTCGACCCTATGGAGGCTTGTGTAGAGCTAAACAAGCTGAACATTTAAGCAAGCAACAGCTTTTCTCTATCTGCAATAGTTTTCATTCTATAGGCCAAAAACTCTATTTTTTGCCTTTAAGGGGCCATAACCCCTATAAGGGGTCATCTGACAACTTTGACCTTATGAAGACTTTTGTAGAGCTAAATGAGCTGAACATTTAAGCAAGCAACAGCTTCTCTCTATCTGCAATAGTTTTCATTCTATAGGCCAAAAACATGAAAAAATGCTATTTTTCACCTTTAAGGGGCCGTAACTCCCATAAGGGGTCATCTGAAAACTTCGACTCGATGGAGACTTTAGTAGAGCTTTTGATGCTGAAGCGGTAGCGTGGCATCAGATTTCATCTATCTCTTATACTTTTTGATTTACAAGCCAAAAACAGTAGTCTGACCCCCCTGGTCTATTTTTAGCAACGACGGCCATGTTTTTCGACGAATCAAAAATCCCCACATCAGTTCTGTGGGGGATACCCTAAAGTACCACCAGACCAAATTTGGTTTGAATCTGTGCAGCCTTTTCAGAGGAGAAGAAGTTTGAAGAAAAGTTAACGACGACGACGACGGACAAATTCATCTTTGTATGGTACGGAACATCATTGTCAAATTTCATAGCAATCAGATAACTAGAACTAAAGTTATTGTGGAAACAAACAAAAAAGTAGTAATTTTGGCCCCTTATTTCTAAATGAAAAATGGGGGGACCCCCAAAATCAATCCCATTCGTCTTTTTATGGTAAGGAACATCGCTGTCAAGTTTCATAACAATCAGATAACTAGAACTAAAGTTATTGTGGAAACAAACAAAAAAGTAGTAATTTTGGCCCTTTTTTGGCCCCTAATTTCGAAACAAAAAATAGGGGGACCCCCAAAATCAATCCCATTCATCCTTTTATGGTAAGGATCATCATTGTCAAGTTTCATAGCAATCCGATAACTTGAACTAAAGTTATTGTGGAAACACTGAAAAGTTAACAGACTACGACGACAACGACGACAGCATCATACCATAATACATCCGCAAAATTTTTTTTGTGGTCGTATAAAAATTTGAGGATCAAAATTATCTGGTAACATGCACAACTACATATGGTGTCCTTCCTATAAACCAAGTTTCCTTGAATTCGGTTCAGTAGTTTCAGAGGAGTTGTGCTGACAAGATGATAAATGAGGATTTTCAGCAAATTTCTAAGTTCAAAGGGTCATAACTCCCACAAAAAATTGAGGATCAAAATTTCCTGGTAACATGCACAACTACATATGGTAACCTTCCTATATACCAAGTTTCGTTGAATTTGGTTCAGTAGTTTCAGAGAAGTTGCGCTGACAAGATGATAAATGAGGATTTTCAGCAAATTTCTAAGTTCAAAGGGCCATAACTCCCACAAATATTTGATCAAAATTTCCTGGTATCATGCACAACAACATATGGTGTCCTTCCTATATACCAAGTTTCGTTGAATTCAGTTCAATAGTTTCAGAGGAGTTAAGCTGACAAACTTTGTGACGGACAGACGGATGGATAGATGGACGGACACGACAAAAACAATATGTCTCCCCACAAAAGTTAGGGGAGACATAATTATGTCTCCAGTAATTATAATATTACCAGTAAACCCACTCTGAAACATCAATCATGATTGATCTATCAATATTCATGTCAAAAACTGACCAAAATTCAAGAGTTGGTGATCGAAGTGTAACAGTGTATTATGTGATAAACATTAATAGTTAATGTGACAACACATGTGAGTTATTGGTGGTTGTGTACATGAGTTGGGCATGTCATGAAAATAGTTTTAATGAAGAACCTGTTATAATCATGATATATACATTTGTAAATGGATGCCAATGACAACAATGAAGGTGGACGGATAGACAGTGATGACAAAGAAGAATGGGTAATACATAAACTACATGTACCTGCTGAGAGCTTAAAGTCTGACGGCCAAGTGCCTTTCCACTGTGCAATGCCATTGATTTCCTCGTATCTAAACTGCATCTTTTCAATGAAGGCATTGATTTCATCCCATGGTTTACCAGACAATTCAGTCCATTCAAAATCTTTCAAATCACTATTAACATGGTTCTTAAACGATTCAAAAGAGTAATCATGCTTGCATTTCCATGAAAAGTGTGGTGTTTTGTCAATTTTCTCTTCTCGAGTCAAAAATTTAACATGTCCTATCTGGTCTTCAGTGTCTGGTGGACAAACCATTCTTACACCTAAACCCCTCTGATTGTAATTAACCATCCATCCCTAAAGAAAAAAAAGAAGCCATTAATAATATGTGTTTTCACCAGATTTAATAACATCACCATGGGACACGGATGCCCCAGCTCAAACGTTCCAGTCCTTCAGACATATAGTTGGTCATGCTGAACCATTCTACCAAGTTTCAAATCATTCACATGTACGGTTCATGAGAAAAGCTTGACGAAAATTTGTATGTCCATATTCATGTATATCAATTTTTACATCGGTCGGGCCCTTAACAGGAAGTAGAAGACAAACCAGTCTGAAAGTCGCTAAGGACACATAGTTGGTCATGCCGATCAATCCTACCAAGTTTCAAATCATTCCCATGTACGGTTTTGAAGAAAACATTGATGAAAATTTGTATGTCTGTATTAGTCATTTTTATATCGGTCGGGCACTCAACAGGAAGAAGAAGTTGGAGAGGTCTGAAGTTGCTTACAATGTAGGACGCATATTTGGTCATGCAGATCAATCCTACAAAGTTTCATATCATAACCTAAGTCAGTGATGCATAAAAAGTAGGTCAAAGTGACCTAATTTGCATTGGATACTTGCATCCTAATTATGATACATCTGTACACAAGACTGCATGATCCCATGTCACATACTACACAAGATATTACAGAGAATGTAAATTTTAACCTAAGTCATAGTGACCTAATTCCAATTGCAAATGTGACATATCATTTAAGACATCTGTATACATAATAACAAGATCCCATGTCTTAAGATCCCATGTCTTAAAGAAACCAAGATATAACATTACAAGTAAATAAGTGGAAAACAAACTAAGTCCAGTTAATGCAAAAAAATCGGAAAATTTTGATTTTTTTTTTAAATATTGCCAAGGATACAATTTTTTGACCATGTTTTAGCCACTGACCTATTTTCAGGCAGTTCCATAAAGAATAATTGACCATGAATTAGCCACTGACCTACATGTATTTTCAGGCAATTCCATAAAGAATAAATGTATTTGTTTGAGTTCTCAAAAACTTTGTTCTAGGGTTAACCTAATTGTTGCCAACGCCGACGACTGAATTTGGATCCCTACATGTATGTCTCACTTCCGCGACTATTCGTCGCAGGCTAGACAAAAAGTGTTAATGTAACTTCCTATTAAAGTGTTTAAAAGCTTTGATAAATATTTTTCAGGTAACTTGATGTTAAAGTAAAGCGTGCAGATATCTTAAGATATATTTCAAAAATATGAAAATTGGCTTAACAAATAAATGAGTTTCTAAACCATTATCAGTTTGTCAAATTCCAAATCTTGAAGGGAAATGCATAAATTTTATCGCACTATTTTTTGTCAGGTAAGGTTACAATGAGTAGTAGTTTCTATGATACTTTGCCCAAAGGAACTATTTCCTAGCCAGTGACATACAACAGCAAACTGTTGAAAAAACATTTTAGGCAGCGCCATGTGCTAATTAGCGCAATCAAGTTCGAAATGGCACAATAGAATCTTTCCAAGGCGCCAGAAAGGCGCATCAAAACCATAAATGGCGCATCGCTGGCACACACAATGCGTTTTTCGTATTACGGTTTTATGTTTACATTAGAAATAAACTGTTACTGCTTGTATAAGCTTCAAAGGTTAAAAGAATTCGCTTTCCATCGGGAACCAGTGCTTATTCATATTCTCGGGTATGTACGTCAGGCCACCTGTTCATATTAGCAAGCTCAGGTAGACCACCGAGATGACCGGAAAATTAAAACTCCATCGCCACCACGTGATCGCCACAAGCACAACTGCGATTACTCGATCAATTTGGGCGAAAGTTTTGGCATTTGGATCGATTAAAAAGACTAAAAATACATTTGAATAACCTCTCTGTAAGATTGTATTCCTGTTTTACTTTGTTACGTAAAACTGAACTGTAGAAGTGAAGTGATACACAGATTGGGCAATTAGATTTTTGGGCCGAAATTTCCAGTTACACCAAATTTGTTTACGAGTTGGAGAGTCATTTTTTCATCATCATCATGCCCCCAAGGAAAAAGAAAATAAAGATTGACCCCAATCACAAGTCTTTGAAGACTTCTTTGGCGGAATCAACAAATGATTCAGATGATTCAGCCAAAAATGATAACACTTAAAGGGTAAGTTCGCAAAAAAATGAAAATTGGATATGTTATTCCTTAGGTCATTCTATATCAATAAAAGTTTTATATTTGTCTGAATACCGCACAGTCTCCTTTTGATAGTGACCAACTCAACTCAATATTAATCGATTAATTGCCAAATCATTATCGATCTAAGAATTTGACACGTGTAACTGTATCAATATTTATATTGCACCCCAGAGTGACACACTCAGGTATTCGCTAATTAAGATTTCCTGTTAGTCCGGATATACCTCCTGTTATTACATCACCTTTCAATAAACATGCCAATTAAGGCGTGTCCACCATACTGGCGGGTGTCAGCGGTAAATTATCAAAGAGACACCTGTGTTCAGGTAAACCATGGACATCACAGAGTAAATTATAAACAGTTGCACAATTAATGACTGTTGATTCGGTAAATTTCATAATATTTTTAGAGAGAAAGAGAAAGAAGCATTTAATTCAATGTTAATAATTAAGAATAAAATTATTAAATGATTGATTTATAATCACTCTATCATCAATAATTCATTTTTAAGTAGTCTTAGTAACTTATTATTTAGACAAATAAAAAATATTTATAAACTTTTACAAAGAATTTTTAGATGTGAAAAAACAAAAGCTACAGATTTCAGTACGCGTTGGTATACATGCATCTAACTTATTCTTTTGGTTATCGGACAATACACAGCATCATAAAAACGTTTTAATCGATTGGATTTTATTACTACCAAGTCTAGATCCTGATACACCGGGTTAGACCCCTAGAAGTGGGCGGGGGTCTATTTTCAAATACTTAATCCTCAATATCTTTGTTATGCATCAAGATACATCGGAAAAAATTTGCACAATGTTATAAAACATTGTTCTGGACATTTTAAGCCCATATGTCAAAAATCGCGAACTTTCCCTTTAATCAAAGTGGTCCTGCATCTACGCGTATAACAACCAATTCATAATTATGAGATTTGTAAAGGTATGTATTTCCATGAAATAAAAATCAGCGCCAAAATATGCATGTTTTCATAATGCCAAATTTTACCTCAACTTCGAAAGGCCATAAAATAGCACACAGTGTGTGCACACGAAAAAATGGCAGCCATTTGTTTTGATATTATTCCATAACTACGTCACACGCCCGGATGTTTCAGATTAAGGCCAAGCAAATCGTATTTAACTTTATTGAAATGGACACGCACCTTACCAAAATTTACGTTTTTTTCCGCGAAAATGCGCATAAAATGTTGGAAGAAATCATTTTAATGGCGGAAATGGGCAAAAAATGATCTGACTTTGATTGCTCTGTGTGGAGTACTTACCACTGACATTGTCTTAATAAATATGCAAAACATTAATTCATGTAATTTAGACATTTATTTTACTAACAACTAGGACTGTCCCTGCAAGGCATAAATGAAAATAGAATAAAAACAAAGAATTTTGTTCATTAAATTTAATGGGGATTTTTTATTATCAGTGATCATTCCATTTATATTTTTCAGTTACGGCAAGCCCACTTGACTGCTGGTAAGGCAAAGTACAGGTCATATAGCCAGGAGTCCATGACAAATGCCTACTATGCTGTGAAGGAGGATAAGATATCTATAAGAAGGGCAGCTACATCTGGTCATATGGCGTACCCTACCAAACACTTAGAGATAGAGTATCTGGAGATGTTGACCCAGATAGTTTTAACATGGGGAAGCAGCCCATTTTATCTGTAGAGGAGGAGGCAAAATTGGTTACCCATTTAAAAGAAATGGCAGCACTCGGGTATGGTTATACTCGTCAGGAGGTAGCTGACATTGCTACAGACTATTCCATTCAACTTGGTAATAAGCAGAAGGAAGATCCAAGTTTTGGTATGTACTGGTTTTATGGTTTTCTAGGCCGCTGGCCAGAGTTGAAGGTGGTGAAACCAAGATCTTTGGAAGTGGCTCGTGCAAAAGCTGCCAATGTAACCAATGTTACCAAATATTTCAAAGAACTTGAAAAAACATTGGACAAGTATCAGCTGAAAGATAAACCACACCTTATTTATAACATCAGTGTTCCAGCTAGGCTGTTTTCAGAGGGCGGTCTGCTCGCCTGCCCTAGCCTCCGCCCGATTGCCCTTTTCAGGACACCTGCCACAGGCACTTGTCTCAGTAAAAAAAAAAATATTAGTATATAGATATTTTTTTTTACTGAGACAAGTGCCTGTGACACCTGCCGGTTTTCATCTCCGCCCTGCCCTTTTTTATCGTACATTTGCCTTTTTTCAGTCAACGTACCTACATTTGTAGTTTGTGTATTGAGAATGAAGCCATCTGGATTAATTGAGTGACATTTTTACAACCCCAAGCCAATTAACAAATTAAATAAACATATGTCTTCTAGTGTATCTATTTTGATTAATTGATTACAGGTAAGTTGTCCGATTGCACAGTAACATTCTCTGCCTCAGTATTTATTTGATAATTGTTCACAAATCTGAACCCATCTGAATATTTTCTATCAAAATTAACATTAAATGTATGCTTTTATTGAAAAATAGAAACGATGTTAATGGATTTTTATGATGCTCCATCATAGTTTTTGTTTACAAATAATGACAGGAAGCGGAAGTTAGGTAGTACTCCACAATTAGGATTTTTTCACAGTATTGTTTTCGTATGTGGCCCCTGTGAACTTTTTTGTTAAATGAAAATATTGATTCGTTTTGGTCTTAAAACAAGACAAATAAAAAATCTGGACCCGTTATATAAAAATTACGATCCACGGTTATTGTTTTAAAGAATAATTTCGAAAAAATCAATACCAATGATCATAAAGCGTCGCTTCCGGCTGTGCATGGTGACCAGCGGATAGGCTTAAATTTAAATGTGCTATTTTTAGATTTTTAAGTTTGAACAATTTTAGCGGAAAAAAGAGCCGAAGTCGGATAGGTTTATTTGGTCTTAAAAGAAAGGACCGTTTTCGGGCTTTCATTTCATACATGTTACGTTTCACCTGAACCGAAAGCTCGACTACTGGCAACGTTAAAAACTAGAGGCTCCCAGGAGCCTGAATCGCTCACCTTGTATTCGATGATACTTATATGCTGGATATAACAAAGAACTGCTACTCTGTGGAATTATCAATTTTAATGTTCTAAGGGAAACAACTTCTATCAAGAAAGGTCTTACAACTTTGACCCCATTACATAATTTTTAGATCTTTATGTGCTAAACCATATGCAATTTAAATTTTTCAAATATCTGGTATTGTTTTCAAGATATAAGTCTTAAGAGAGCAAAATTTGAAAAAAAAAGAAAAAGGGCAATAACTCCTACAATTATTGTCAGATCTTCTTAAAAACTTCAGGGCAGGTAGATCTTTATGTGCTGATCATTATTACTCAAATAGAATTTTAATATCTGTTACCGTTTTTGAGTAGTTTGCAAAAAACTGCAATTTACCCTTATATTCTATTTTTAGCCATGGCAGCCATGTTTTTTGTCGAATCGAAATTTCGAACGATAATTTTGTAGACCACATACTACTAAACAACCCTACTAAGTTTCATTTCATTTGACTAAGCAGTTTCAGAGAAGAAGATTTTTGAAATGTTGAACAAAAAACTGTGAAAATGGTCAATTTTTACAATCCAAGGGATATAACTCCTAAACGAACGATCCTACAACTTTGACTCTGTTACAACTTTTGTAGATCTTGATGTGCTTATTCATATGAAATCTAATTTTTTGAAATATCTTGTATAGTTTTCAAGATATAGGGCTAAATAAGTAATTTTTTTGAAAAAATCCAGAAAAAAGGGCAATAACTCCTACATCGGTTGTTGGATCTTCTTGAAAATTTCTGGGCAGGTAGATCTTGAGGTGATGATCACTTTTCCCCTTTGCCAGAATTTTGATATCTGTTACGGTTTTTGAGTTATTTGCAAAAAACTGCAATTTACCCCTATGTTCTATTTTTAGCCATGGCGGCCATGTTTTTTGTCGAATCAAAATTTCGAACGATAAATTTGTAGAGGATATACTACAGAACAACCCTACTAAGTTTCAATACATTTGGCCAAGCGGTTTCAGAGAAGAAGATTTTTGAAAAGTTGAACGACGGACGACAGACGACGGACGACGGACGCCAAGTGATTGCAAAAGCTCACATTGCCTTCGGCAAGGTGAGCTAAAAAGGACAAAACCCCGATTTTTGCGTATTTTTGTCCCCAAATTTTTGACAAATGTTAAGAGTTGCTAGGGGCAACGAGTACAACAAAGAAACCAAATACGGCACTAAACACGACTAAACATCAGTTGGGTAACTGGAAGCGCCTGAGTAGGAATATCACTGATCAAAGGGGTCTATCGGAGAAGCCGTAATGGCCGCCATTTTAGGGTCAAAATGGGAGAGAAGGATATCCACTGTTTGTGATGTTATTTTAACGATTTCCAACTAACTTTAATAAAAATAAGGAAACAGTTGCATATTTCTATTTATTCATCTTCGTTTCTTGGACGAATATAATGTTTTTCTTTCATTCATTTTAATTTCAATCGGTAAATTTTGGCATGAAAATATCATGCAAAAAATTTCATTGAAAAAATCGAAGCGAGGAAGTTTCGTGTTCCACAACGAAGCTAATATGGGGTGAAAGCTGAGATTCTGTTCTTTTAAACAAGCCCACTCCGAGTAAAATCGGTAGATGAACATTTTTTTGTACCAATTTCAAAGTTGAAATTTTTGCGTCAAAAAGTGCGGATTTTACGTCCGTCTTGGGGAGGATTTTATCGATCGACTTCCTACTTCTGTGTTGTCTCCCTTCGATAAACAAAATTTGTGGACATGTTCTAAATACTTTTAAACATTTTTCTTCATAAAAGGGTTTCCTACTTTAGCGAAATAGATGCTAGCATATGATTCTTCAGGAACATGCATAAGTCTCTTGGTCATTCTCGGTAGTTCTGCCTTTCAAAACGCAAATTCGCCTGCGAATTCTGCTTACATTTATCAGTTTATAAATTTGCATTTTATCAAACAACAGAACAACCCTGTAACATCTTCGCAATTTACAGATCTATGACATGTAGATGTATTAATGGCCTGTCAATCATCCTCATTCTGTTGTGAAGTAAGGAACACAGCTGACATTGACATTGTGGTATATTTGTTTATTTTTTCCTTTTTGGCTGTTGTGCCCATTGGCGTCATAAAACAGTTGTAAGACAAACCTTCCAAGTGTCATGCAAGTTGCATGAGACTCGCACATCTACATGTAGGCCTAGTCCCAAAGTTTGCCACAAATACTCCTTTCTTTGATCTTTCAATTTTTAACAAATCTCACACCAGCAGCCCATCAAAACTTGACAGCCCTGATTCAACATTCAAATCATGGTGGACTGATCTATGATTTAGTTTAAGAGGACATATAAATTGTTTGTCACCCAGCAAAGTGAGGCCTAAAAACTTTTTAGTGTTTTTTAGGTGGACTTTGTGCCAAAAAACAAAAACAATTTGTACATGTTGGATAAAAGATAACTACAATGTAGTTTATTACATGTAAGGGTAACAATTTCTTTGACAAATTTGTGATTGGGCATTTATACAAATGTATATTGTAAATTATATATAATACAGCACAGCATTAACATTTGGTATGCATTTCAGCATTTGCAATCTATATTTATATTGTGTCCAGCTGAGTCAAACTAGACAAACATACATGTACACATACACATGAAATAACAGTGCATTTGATAGTCCGTTACATGTATATAGTACACATTTTTATCATAAAATAATATGATAATTTTGCTCCAGAAGTTATGCTATTTTAATATTTACCTTATAAATATATGATTGAAAATGGTTAAAATCGAGAAAATTTTTAAAGAAATCCAAAATTGACCGATTGAAATTTTAAGCTCACAACTTTTTTTGATAAAAAGTCTGACCAGTATATCTAACATGATGCAAAGGCCTAAATGCATGATATGTCATATTAAATTGTCAATACTCCTCCTATATTAGTATTACATCTAAAAAAAGAAAGATGTCTCATTCTTTTACAGATAAAATTTATTCTTATGAAATCTTTTTGAAAGAAATGGTATACATATGTACATGTATGTTTATGCACAAAGTTCTGTGTTTCATATATGGTGAAGATTCAGCTACAACAAAATTTGTTTGATTATATACATTCTGGTAGGACTGTTCATGCACTGCACCAACATGTCAGTAAGCCAAAGTTCTAGTTGAAGCATGCTTCTGTATGTCATATGCTGGTATCTCATAAAAACACATCTTTAATCCATTTTTATATATTCTTTAAAAAAATACTTTTAACATGTTACATGTATTAGGCATGTTGAAATAAAAATCTTTCTCAAATTGTCCATCAAAAGAAATGCTGATCCAGCATTTGTATAAATGGTAGACCAAGAAGATATTTGAAGACCATTCAGCTTTTTGTAATGCCAGATCTAGACATACTCATACTCAAAATTAGCAACTTTGCGTATGAATAATTTGCAATGCTTATTTTGGGCTATGTACTTTCATCTCTTAATGGCAACAGTAAAACTACTTTCAACTTGTTCAGGTAAATATGATATTTTTATTACTGTAATATTATAAGATTACCTATTAAATATTTATAACTTTATAGTACATGTAAATTTTTAATTATGTACTTGATATGATGCGGGTGGATTTGTGCCAAGATAAAGTTCTGGCTGTTTGTTACAATTCATTGACTGTTTCAATGTTGCAGCATTCATGGTTTTTTTTAAAACTGCACAAAATTGGTGATCAGAGTTCAACATGCTGCCCTCAGTATAGCTTGTTTTTAGTCCCCTACCTTGCGAAAGCCAAAGGTTTGCACTCAGTCTGAAATGAATGTCTCTTGCACCCCTAAATGCTTATACATGTAGATACATATACATGTACATGTACATGTGTTTACTTACATGTACTAATAATTAATTTTTGATGTACACAATGCATAAGTCTACCATATATGTTACAGGTCACATTTAGGTTTTATTTCAGTCCACCAATTTTTACCAGAGTTTAATATACAATAAACTTTGAAATATAATAAACTTTGAAAATACACTGAATTTAAGTTTTCCACACTTTTGCTTTAAGCTGTGGCGGATCCAGCAATTTACAAACTTATAAAAAAACCTTCTGGGATCTCATGTTTTATACAGTTCCTAACCAAATTTTTTGTCAAAGGGGGGGGGGGGGGGGGGGCGGTATGCTGGGTCCTAGATCCGCCTTTGCTTTAAGGGCTTATAGATATTGAATTGATCTTTTGTAGATGAATTAGATCAAGTTTACAATTTGTTTTGCTTTTCTAATTTTTCCTGGAATTATTCATCTTAATTTGGACCTTATAATATTGGATGGATATCTCAAAACTATACATATTCCATAAAACAACCATCAAAAGCTACAGTTTGGCCAACTACCATGATTAGTTACAGATCAAGCTTAAGAATAGAATAAGAATAATTTTATTGACTCAAGCACATTATAATAATGGCACAGGCCCAATGAACACTATATATATAACACAACAGTGGTTTTCAAAAGAATATATGATCATACAAAATGACTAGAAATTTACACAGAGTATACAGTAGACTAGTTATACACAAAGTGACTGGTTTCGAGTGGAAAAACATTTACATTGTACTAATAAAGGATGAAGTAACTTTTAATACTTTAAAAGAGCTGCT
>CAXARO010000006.1:0-24889 GCA_963971305.1 Arcuatula senhousia | reverse complement strand
TGCAACAAAGGTTTGGAAAGCTACTTTTTAAGGGTCTATTATGCAGTTTAGATTATACATTCACCAAAGTGTTTTATCTAATTTGATTGCTTTGTTCATATATGCATCAATACGTAATGGGACTTGTAGTAAAAAACAGCGGGCTTGCACCATCAATGTGTCTTTAAAGGTTAATGATCGCTCATTAAAATGCAAGATAACAATATATGATCCATTTCTTAATTATGCCCATTATGGTAACAGATTTTGGTTTGATGAAATAATCATGCCTTCTCTCTCTGAACACCTGCTTTATCGAATTTTCTGGAGAAACTATTAAAATTTCAAAATTAAAAATATATATCAAATTGTATTATAAGGCATATACTTATACAGACCATCATTAATTTATAAAAACAGAAGAAAACAGTAATATGTGTTACGATAAATACGTGTACGCGATACAACAAACATAAACAAATCAGGAAAACAGCAAGCAGTCTTCAAAATGACAATATAATTAAATATGGAATATAACACCAGATCAACAAGTCACAATAATACTAAGTTTATTAAAAATTAAATGATGCTTTAAAAAACATAATGAGTATTGTATTCTTGATAAAGATTTACCTATCCGATTACAAGATGAGGACCTAACGTTTGACTTAATAATTAAAATAAAATTACCAATTTATTTTTTTAAGAGCAATTAAAAAATTATCATGTGGATACATTTAAATATATTAATTTTTGGGATATGAAATCCGCCCATCTGTTTCATCACGTGATACGTTTAAGATCAAAGATTAGACAAGAAGTGTGCCTAACAAGATTTTACGACATCGGGATAAAAGAGTATTCATTCGATACTTTAAAACATGAATAATAATAACATATCGATACACCACATAGGCTAAATTTTCCGACCCTGCCCACCTCTCCCCTTTTTCCTGTGGTTCTTCAAAATTTACCGGTCCTTTGTTTCCCACCCCATCCCCATATTTCATTTATCATCATCATTTCATGTTCATTTTATCATCCTTTTCATGTTCATCGCCTGTAAATAACCTATATAGCGTTGCACGGGCGTAAAACACCAACTCACTCACACTCACTACAATACGTTCCACGTTGAAGTGAAGGGCTCCGTATAAACGGTCATGGTTTTGATGAATGGAAATGACAAATCAATAAACATTCTTATAATAGACGTATTTAAAAGTTCAACCCAGAACTTTATAAAGAAATATTGAGCTTTACAAGCTTTAACACCTGACTTATTGATTAATTGAAGATGTTTTTATGAGAATGCAACTACCCACCAACATGTGAATTAAATATTAGAATTAAATACAATACAGTTCTACGAACACTTAATATTGAATTGAAGATTCCCCGCTAGATAAACTCGGATTCCCTCAAAGACGCGTCAGATATAGACTATCTCTGTGAAGTCGATTTAGAGTATCCAGAGGAGTTGCACGATAGTCACAACTGCTACCCTTTAGCACCCACACACGAAATTATCTGCAATGACCAGTTATCACCGTTTTCTCGTAGACAATGGAGAGACTTGCCTTTAGGGGAAAATAAATGCAGCAAACTCGTTGCAACCTTAGAAAATAAGCAACGGTACATATGTCATTACAGAATATTAGCATTGTATGTACGATTAGGGATGAAGTACATCAAGTACAACGTCAAAACAGTGTATAAAACAGGGTTTTCTTTTTTCATTTCAGGAGTACAAATGATAGAGTTCGTCGGACTTCGACCGAAAATGTATTCTTATATATTTAAAAAGGATGACTGTGAAATTGAGAAAAAAACGACAAAAGGAATAGTGAAAAGTGTTATTAAAAACAATTACGACATGAACAGTTTAAGTCCTGTTTATTTTACAATATTGACACTATTAATTCAATGATGATCGTTAGATCTGAAAATCATAATTTGTTTTCATATATGAACTTTAAAAAAGGATTGTGCGCATTTGACAATAAACGCTTTTGGATATCACCTGTAAATAGTTTTTCCTATGGACATTATAAAATAAAAAAATAACTTACAGACTTTTTTATTATTATGCCACCCCCTCTCCCTTTCCCCACTTATAATTTTGTCTCACATCCCTTATTATACACGTTTCAAAAATTAACTATAATACTAAAATGTCTGATATGCTTCCATCTCATCAAAATCAAAGACGAAGTGGTCACTCTCTTCTATGATATTGTCTGTCAGTGGTATTAAACATCTCCTTTTTGGTGGTTGCTCACAATCACCAATGTCGTCAATATCGTGTGCCCTTTTCTTAGGTGCTCTTGGAGGGGTTATTGGTTCTAGAACTGGCATGTAAACAGAATCAGGAATGAAGGAAGCATGTGAAGTATAGGGCATCGAGGTCGTTGATTTTGTGATAGGGACACTTGCACTTCTAAAAGCATCTCTGCTAGTTCTTTCAAACTGTTATAGGAAAACAAAAAAAAGTGAAAAAAACTTATATTTTTAGTTTACAAAAAAAAAGATAAAACGCATTAAATTGCAATTATTTAAGACTTACTCTTTGAATTTGCTCTCGATTGTAGAGTTACTGAAAATTCCTTCTGTATTAAAACTTTGTGTAGCAGTGGACATTGATGTTATTGCAGGTATTGTTCCAGATGCAGATGAGCTTTGGTTTGCAGTGGTAATTTGTGTTGATCTTATTGATTGAAAATCTGTTTTAGGAGTGGTAAGAGTTGTTTCATACTCTGTTCTCTTCCTTTTTACTTTATTGTCAGAATCCTCAGCTAACCTCTTTTGGGGGGTTTGAGGTTTCTCATCTACCACTAATCCCCTATCATATCTAGTCGGGTCACACACAGTGTATTTTGTATTTTCCTTTTTTGGGTACGCAATGTACTCAGATCTATCTGGTGTTAAGGTCAGCATATTGGGGAGGAAAGGTCTACAAATACAAATAATGAAAATTTACTTAAAGGATGTTATTAAGCAAATTTTACTACAATGGTATTGTTATAAAATTGATGTGACTCATGAAATAGTGTATATCGATTAAGCTTTTCAGATAATGTAAATATAAATACACCTATAATCTATCTGTAAAATTTAAATGTTTATTACCTCAGGTAAAATCATTTCACCTATCATTATTTAGTTTTATCAGCTTTAATCCTGCTTTGTGTTTGAAATGTTTCGAGAGAATCGGATATTGATATAACAAGTAAAGAAATATAACAAGCACTCATTAATTTAAACGCTGGATTAAAAAGTAAAACCGTACTAAATTTTTGAACTTGTTAATCCTGGCGTAAAACAGACCTTAATCATATAGGAAAGCGTACTCTGAACACCAAAATCGGACATTGATCACAGTAAACAAAAATGTATCTAAAACCAAATTTCATCCAAATTGAATAAAATTGAGATTTTTGCCATTTAGCGGTGAAGCCAGAGTTATTTCATTAATTGATTTACAGGCGATTCTTTAAAACAATTGGGTAAGAGTGATGAAATGAAAATAAAAACCGTCTTCAATTCTTTAAGTATTACTAATTAAGAAAATATATTATATATTTCAAACTATTATAAAATATAACTGTAATTTTCTTACTTGTACATCGTTCCTTCTGCTGCTGTTTTCCTTAAGAAGTTTCCCAGTTGATTTTTGACGTGTTGTGATATTTTTACTTGACGTTCGGTCATCATTAAAGTGTTTTTAGTTTTGCAGGATTCTTGCGATTTTATAGACAAAATTTACATATGCAACAATGAAACAAGCCTCACACTTTACGTTTGTTTATAACTGACAGATTCTTATGTTGGGTCTTGCTGTTGAAAACATACCCTTTTCTTTCGGAACAAATTGTCTTTTTTCGTTCAACATTTTGACAAATAATATTCTAATCCCCTCTTCCATCAGTAGATGCCCTCCTTCGTAAAAAAACGTGGATTAATACCGCCTTTAAATCCGATTCAGCACATTTGGTAATTTATTCATATCCCATGGTTACTTCTTAAGGATTTAATGATATTATTTCATTTTCAATTAGTATTTTGTTAAAAATTTATGAAAATTTTAAATATATTACCATAGAAATAAGAAAAAAGTTATATATCATCTTAAATTGATTTTCTCTTACTTTGTAGAATCTTGAGTATATAGATATGTCATCCTCTAGATTGGATTAAAATATATTCGTATTAATTTGCAATATCTACACGGTGAGTGTAATTTTTTTCCAACTGTGAATTTTATTGTGTTAATCTGATGAAAGAATGTATAGTGATTTTCAGATGACACAGCATATATACCTCGTACTTATAATTAAATTGTTTATGTACTTAATATGTTTTGTTTTAAATTATTTGAATGTTTCTTACGTATGTATATGAACCCTATGTCCCGTGCGGGGCCCGGGTGGCGAATAGGCCCGCAGCAGAGCCTAGCTTGTCGTAAGAGGCGACTAAGGGTCTTGGGATTCTGACGTCGGGTCAGTGCTCAGCCCACAGAGCGACCAAGTGTGTACCCTAGGTGGCTGAATAGGGTGGCCCTCGTCCGCGGGGGTTGTCAGGTCTATAATACGGAAACCCTGACCGCCGACCATAGTGGGCCAACGTGTGTGGAGAGTGCCACGCTTCATGCACGTAAAAGACCCCTTTGTGGACCGCCCAGTAGTGCACCACATAGGCTAAATTTTCCGCCCCTACCCACCTCTCCCCTTTTTCCTGTGGTTCTTCAAAATTTACCGATCCTTTGTGTCCCACCCCATCCCCATATTTCATTTATCATCATCATTTCATGTTCATTTTATCATCCTTTTCATGTTCATCGCCTGTAAATAACCTATATAGCGTTGCACGGGCGTAAAACACCAACTCACTCACTCACTATATGAACCCTATAGAGACCATATGTATATGAATCCTTTACTGATATATATTTAAGGTGTACCCTATCATTTTACACCAATAAATGTCATCTGTGTCCATTGTTTTCAGGGTTCTCCAATAGTAGACCCTATACAAGATCTTCATTGATCTCTAATAATAGACCCTATACACGGTCCTCATTGTTGTCCAATAATGGATACTATATATGATCCCCAGTGTTCTCCAATAATATATCCTATACAGTCTTCAGAGTCCCCAATAATTGACCTTATACATATCCATTGCCATCAGGGTCCCCGATTATAGACCCTTATTATAGACCCTATATATATCATACAGAGGGTCCCCACACAGGAGACCCCACTCAGGGTCCCCTATTATAGACCCTATATATATATTATTCAGAGGGCTCCCAACACACCCCTAGTGTAGTCACGATCTTCAGATTCTGATAAACCAATCCAGTCAATATAGCAATCAACATCACTACACACTACAGCCACAAAAAAGTGTAGTTATAGAAGTAAACAAACCCAAGAAGTCGCCAGCAAATTCTGACTTTAAGTTCAAAATCAATGATGATCCTATGCCGAATGTTGAAACATCAGCCCATCTCGGAATAGTTCGATCAACTTCTAATTCAAAAACTGAAACTGCTCATATAGATCAGAATATTACCAAAGCTCGTCGTACAACATATAGTCTCTTATCAACTGGCTTCCATGGAAAGAATGGATTAGATCCAATGACTTGTATAGCTATATATAAGACATATATTCAAACAATATTAACATATGGCTTGGAAATCATACAACCGAAATCTACGAACCTGAAGAAACTAGAGCAATTCCAAAAAAACAATTTCGAAACAAACTCTATCATTACCTCCGAATACACCAGATCCAGTCATATACATAATTACTGGCATACTTCCCGTTGAAGCTCAAATTCGTATCCATGAACTAACATTATTTGATAATATATGTAGACAATCAGATGACTCAGTAGAAAAACAATTAGCATACCGTCAACTTAGTAGTAAAGATAGCAAGACATCAAGCTGGTTTATTGAAGTCAAGCAGATACTTTATAAATATGGTTTTACAAACATTCAAAAAATTTTGGAAACTCCATCTCGAAAAGACCAGTGGTAACATATGATCAATAAAGCAATTAATAAATTTTGAAAAGAACTCATTATCCAGGAAGCTGCAACATACTCAACTCTACAATATTTAAATTATAGACATTTTCAACCAGGCAAAATACATCCATTAATAAATACAATGAATGATCATGATCCTTCTCGTACTTCGATGAGCATAAGCAATAAACAGAGGCTAGTAACAGAGACGTATATGCTACAAGAGAGAAGAGCTAAACTAATATCTACAGTATCACCTATGTGTGAGTTATGTAGTAATGAAACAGAAGACAAAGAGCATTTCTTACTGAGATGCCAAGTCATGCAAACTGCTAGATAACAACATATGAATATTCTAGAAGAGTTCTTGAACACCCACTTTTCCATATCCTTGTCCACAATGGATTCAACATCACTCATACAAATAATATTAGACTGCTCTAAATGGTGTGACCAGCACGTGTGTGTTAAAGAGGAAATCCAGCAACAATTAGAGTCCATATCCCGTAGAATGTGTTATACATTGCATGGTTTGCGTGCTAAGACATTAGGCATAAAACGCAATCGGAATAAATAATGCAGATCGTGTATTTCAGTGACACGACATGGATTCTTCAAGATATATAGACAAATAACTGTTACTCAACAGACTATGCAAGCATAGGATGAGTTCATGAACTATAAATAACATTATTGAAGCATGTTTACTTAACTGTATGCACAGAATTGTACAGATCACTTGATGTTGGGATTTATTGTTGCACATATTCATGGTTGATTGGTAAATGGTATTTGGGAAATATAATGGTCAATGGTTTTTGGCGAAGACTACTCTACTACTAGAGGTTGTCCTGAAGGACGGTAGAAGAATCAACGGTAAGGTAAGTACTGAAGAGCGCTCAGAAACCTGACATCGGGTCAGGCCGCTTTGCCCATAAAGCGACTGGGATGTGTGCCCCAGGTGGTTGAATGGGGCAGCCCTGACATCGAGAGAACCCTGCTGCAGGTCTCGGTAAGAGTAGGACCCGTAGGATCCCCATGCAAAAGTCAAAATTTCCCGTCCTTACCCAACACTCCTTTTTAGCTCACCTGACCCGAAGGGTCATGTGAGCTATTGTCGTCGTTAAGCGTCCGTCCGTCCGTCCGTTAACTTTTCTTCAAAGATCATCTTCTCTGAAACCACTGAAGGGATTGCATTGATACTTGGTATACTTGATCTTTAGGATGTCCTCTACCAAGTTTGTGAATTATATACACGTTGATCAACCAACATGGCCGCCGTTGCTAAAAATAGAACAGGGGGGTCAGACCATTGTTTTTGGCTTATAACTCGAAAAGTATAAGAGATAGAAAAAATCCGAAGCAACCTTCCTTGTTCAGCATCAAAAGCTCTACAAATCTCTCAATTGAGTCGAAGTTGTGAAATGACTCCTTATAGGAGTTATTGCCCTTTAATCATCAAAATTGACCATTTTTTCAGTTTTTGGACTATATCTTGTAAACCGTTAGAGCTAGAGGAAAAGTTAGCATTGCAGAATTGTTAAGCTCATTGAGATCTACGAAAATGATTTCAGGGTCAAAATTGTCAGATCAACCGTTTAAGAGTTATTCCTCTTTAACTGTTTTTTTCCATTAATGTACACTGATTTTCAAAAATCTTCTTCTCTGAAACCACTGAAGGGATTGCATTGATACTTGGTATACTTGATCTTTAGGATGTCCTCTACCAAGTTTGTGAATTATATACACGTTGACCAACCAACATGGCCGCCGTTGCTAAAAATAGAACAGGGGGGTCAGACCATTGTTTTTGGCTTATAACTCGAAAAGTATAAGAGATAGAGAAAATCCGAAGCAACCTTCCTTGTTCAGCATCAAAAGCTCTACAAATCTCTTCATTGAGTCAAAATTGTGAAACAACTCCTTATAGGAGTTATTGCCCTTTAATCGTCAAAATTGACCATTTTTGCAGTTTTTGGACTATATCTTGTAAACCGTTAGAGCTAGAGGAAAAGTTAGCATTGCAGAATTGTTAAGCTCATTGAGATCTACGAAAATGATTTCAGGGTCAAAATTGTCAGATCAACCGTTTAAGAGTTATTCCTCTTTAACTGTTTTTTTCCATTAATGTACACTGATTTTCAAAAATCTTCTTCTCTGAAACCACTGAAGGGATTGCATTGATACTTGGTATACTTGATCTTTAGGATGTCCTCTACCAAGTTTGTGAATTATATACACGTTGACCAACCAACATGGCGGCCGTTGCTAAAAATAGAACAGGGGGGTCAGACCATTGTTTTTGGCTTATAACTCGAAAAGTATAAGAGATAGAGAAAATCCGAAGCAACCTTCCTTGTTCAGCATCAAAAGCTCTACAAATCTCTTCATTGAGTCAAAATTGTGAAACAACTCCTTATAGGAGTTATTGCCCTTTAATCGTCAAAATTGACCATTTTTGCAGTTTTTGGTCAATATCTTGAAAACCGTTAGAGCTAGAGGAAAAGTTAGCATTGCAGAATTGTTAAGCTCATTGAGATCTACGAAAATGATTTCAGGGTCAAAATTGTCAGATCAACCGTTTAAGAGTTATTCCCCTTTAACTGTTTTTTTTTCCATTAATTTACACTGATTTTCAAAAATCTTCTTATTTGAGACCATCGAAGGGATTGCTTTGAAACTTGGTACACTTGATCTTTAGGATGTCCTCTACCAAGTTTGTGAATTATATACATGTCAACCAACCAACAAGGCCGCCATTGCTATGGTACTTAAAGGAGTTTCTGCCCTTTAACTGTTTTTTTTCTATTTATTTAAACAGATTTCAAAAAATCTTCTCTGAAACTACTGAAAGGATTGTTTTGCAACTTTGTATACTTGAAAGGTTGTGTAATTAATTCAAACTTTGGTGTAAGAGATCAGGTGAGCGATTTAGGCTCCTGGGAGCCTCTAGTTTCCAGTGGCGGTCAGAACTTTTCACCCGATTGGCTTTGTGTCCCCATTTCCTTCACTTCATCATCATTTCATGTTCATTGTATCACCACTTTCATGTTCATCTCCCGGATATAGCCGAAACCGCGCTGCTTGGGAGTAAAGCACTATCTTACTAACAAACTAACCTTTTCGTGGACTGTCACGTCTTTCCCTTCGCGTTTTAGGGTTTTGATCATGCCCAGTAAGACATGGTTTGACGTCATAAAGACACGATAGCTCATTAAGTTAGGTTCACGATGGTACGGAGGACTGGTTAAATGTTTAGCCTGAAAATTGCAGCACGAATTCCTACATTTTGATAAATCTGTTCCTTTCCTGGTTTGAAGGCGTGCATAGAAGTATGAAAGACGATCATTCATAATTGTCGTTTAATACTGTTCAAAAGTCTCATCAAAACCATTTTCAGTCAGCAACCCTGAAAGGTGAAAAAATCATGAACTATATCTGGTGTTATTTTTTACCGGACTTGTCTGCTGACTAACGGACCTTCGGAATGACGGATTTGGTCCGTTATAATGATCAGTAAATTTAATTAAGTAAGTAATGAAGGAGTTATTGCATGTAAAGGTTAAATTTCTAATACTCGTGAGAGATATTCCCGATCTTCAATGTGCATTCGTATAAGAATCTCGTATTCTTCAAGCTTTTCCGAGGTTAGCCGAAGTAATAAAACTTAACTCCCCCTGCTGTTGCATGGTTTGTATTCTGCTCAATTCTATCCATTGCCAACTGGTCAATTTTTTCTTTAAATCTCTGGTTTAAGGTGGCTCAACTGATGTTTCTTGTATTAGAGTGGCTGTATAAATGGCAAACAAATCATCATCGGACTGTGAATCCTCATGTTCAAATTGAAAATCTGTCTGATCAGTCAACGCATAGAACATGGAGCTGACTTCTGCATCACAAAGCTGATGTCTAAATACTGTTTTGGTCTTCCCAGAATCCAACGACACTATGATGTATTGATTAACAGAGTTCTTAGGTCGATTGTAACTAATGATTTCGAAGTAACTGCCCTCATGTTCAATTTTAAGTCCAATTTTCAACGGCGTATTCCCTGCAGCTGCCATTACAGACGACAAGTCTAATGTGCTTTAACGTGGGGCAAGGCTGTAACAGCCACACCAATGTTGTCGAAAAGACCACGGACATATGTTTTTAGCTTTTAGATTATAAGAATAGGCTTTAAATCGACGCTAACGCTTAAATTTTTTTAAAAATAGTTATGAAGGAAATGTTGAATGGCATCACTGCACATGTGCTAACTATAATTTATAGTTGTTTACGTATAGTTTTATTTATATAGCTAATGCAGGGCATCAAATGAGAACTAACAATACACTCAGCTGCTAGCCAACATGAAATAAAATATGACAAAATCAGTACTGGCAAATTTGAATTGTGGTCTATACCTTTGCTCTGCTGTGAAAGTATTAATATTTATGGGTTAAAATAAAGTGCATATCTGACATGAAGCCAGACTTTAGCAGCCATTGAGTGGTTCACATGACTCAATATATATATATAATTTATTCTTACTGAAAAAATAAGCTGAAGTTTGTTGTATTCTTCTTTTAGAGTCTTGTTGGTACAATGTTATGGAATCTTTGTAAAGCTTCAATATGTATATCATCAGTGGAACTTTAGCTAACTTATTGCCTCCATCTAAAAAAGTATATGAAACCCTCCTTTTAAAATATGCTACATAATGACAATTAAGCGTAGTTAAACTACCTGATATAGTAGTCCCGTGTGGGGCCCGGGAGGCGAATAGGGTCGCAGCAGCGCTAAGCTTGTCGGTCGAAGTCCACTAAAGAGCTCTCAGAAACCTGACATTGGGATCAGGCCGCTTTGCCCACAAAGCGACTGGGATGTGTGCCCCAGGTGGTCGTCAGGCGATAATGCGGAAAACCTGACCGCAAACCATAGTGGTGCACCGTGTTGGGAAAAATGTCACGTCCCTCGCACGTTAAAGAACCCTGCTGCAGATCTCGATAAGAGTAGGACCCGTAGGATCCCCATGCAGGAGGCAAATTTTCCCGTCCCTACCCATCACTCTTTTTTCCAGTGGCAGTCAAAACTCTCCTACCCGATTGGCCTTGTGTCCCCATTTCCTCCACTTCATCATCATTTCATGTTCATTGTATCATCACTTTCATGTTCATCTCCCCGAAATAGCCGAAATCGTGCTGCTTGGGAGTAAAGCAATAAATAGCCGAAATCATGCTGCTTGGGAGTAAAGCAATAACTAACTAACTAACCAAATTATTTGAGGCTTCCTTATGTTCATTTGTCATTTCCAATTCCATCCTTAATGGTACAGCAATAGATCTGACGGTAAAGTCAGGATGTATTCGTCTAACACAGTCAGCAGATGTATGATAGTATGCATTTGATGGTTTTCTATTTGCTGTGACAAACCATTCCCTAGTGCCACGATTGAGGATTTGGAACAAATAATAAAATGGTGTGATATTGAACTAAAATCGGCTGTGTTAAAAAATGAAAAAAAGCAGACCTGAAGAAAACATTGAAAATGTTTCATTTATTTTAATGTCAGTATCATGATATTCTGAGGTAGGCACAGGACAAAGCAAAAATGGTTTAATGAAAAAATTATTTTAAAAAAATGGGATATATATATTGGCCCCCCTCTAAACAAGCCTCTTTTATGTGTGTGACCTTAATAAAATTCTACCAAGGTCTTCAAATAGTTACATTCTAGAAACCAATGTGGACGAAATTACAGAGTAGATATAAATTAAGTTTAATTCTGTACATTGAATTGCAAAAACTTACCTCAGATAATCTACATATGAGTTTGACCTTTTCTGCTTCAAGACCACATAATGCCAAATGGATTGATGCTATCTGTAACAAAATGAAGACAAAAATATAATTGAACATGCAGGCATCACAGACATTGAAAATGTGATTGCACCTGTCCCTTGATGGTCATAAAATATATAAGATTTTGCCTTACTTAAGAAATTTTTGAAGGACACACTGCACACACATAATATCTAGATTATGTTAAAACAATGTTGTCTGTTTTTAGTCCTGTGATGTAAAAACAGCTGCCTGATTAAATGAAATTATTTGCCTGCCAGGAAAGGCATGTATAGTCAGAGCAGATTTCATGACGACTGAATGGAGTGTTTATAGCTATTAAATAAAACCCAACATAAGGAAAAATTGCATTTTAATCAATATCATTTAAGTGTCTCCCAATTGTGTTGAGGTTTATGTTACTTAATTGTAACATGTGTAACTTACTGCAGAGGCTAAGACTCCAAAGGAAAAGGGGGTTTGGTACGTGCCATGCAAATGAGTTTATTTAAAAAAGCCTTTATCAATTAATGGACCATTCCTTGCCATCTTCAATTTCTCCAATATGTCTTGGCCTTACATTTTCTTAATCAATTCTTTCTTGAACATTTGTGATTGCTCATTCCAGTCCAGTAGTTATGTTATTTCTTTATTTGCAAGGATACGTAACATACATTCAACTTACATAACTTTTAACATCCTTTCTTGTCTGGATCCCGTGCGGGACCCGGGTGGCGAATAGGCCCGCAGCAGAGCCTAGCTTGTCGTAAGAGGCGACTAAGGGTCTTGGGATTCCGACGTCGGGTCGGTGCTCAGCCCACAGAGCGACCAAGTGTGTACCCTAGGTGGCTGAATAGGGTAGCCCTCGTCCGCGGGGGTTGTCAGGTCTATAATACGGAAACCCTGACCGCCGACCATAGTGGGCCAACGTGTGTGGAGAGTGCCACGCTTCATGCACGTAAAAGACCCCTTTGTGGACCGCCCAGTAGTGCACTACATAGGCTAAATTTTCCGACCCTACCCACCTCTCCCCTTTTTCCTGTGGTTCTTCAAAATTTACCGGTCCTTTGTTTCCCACCCCATCCCCATATTTCATTTATCATCATCATTTCATGTTCATTTTATCACCCTTTTCATGTTCATCGCCTGTAAATAACCTATATAGCGTTGCACGGGCGTAAAACACCAACTCACTCACTCACTCACTCTTGTCTGGATTCAATGTATTTGACAAAGTTATTAGATACGCGATGCTGTAAGACTGTCTGGTCGCAACTCTCTATCATGGCATTAAGCTTTGTGATCTCTGGCTCTGGTAATGCCTCTACTACAAATTTACCTTATCCTAGATATAGCCAGTGCAATGTCACTGAAAATATTGATATGCATATTTATAATATATTATTTAACCTTCAATTTAGGGAATAACTACTTGGTATTTCAAGCTGTGACTGCATAAAATGTACATTTAAGGGTTGCAAATTTAGTTTATTTGATGACACGCGTGCCTAAATAATATTAAATGACTGATGAGTTTTTATAGTCGTGAATATAGACTAAAGCCTCTACAGTGGCTGTTTAATGTGCCATGGTGTAACATCATTGCAAGAGTTGGCTGCTCCACCAGTTACAGTTGAACTGGAGACAAAAATTGTGTCTCCCACAACATGGATGATATGTTTGGAATTTGAGAATAATATAGCATTAACTCTATAAAAATCCCAAATGTCAAAAGTAATGATCGATTTGTCAAAATCAGCTGCAGCATCAGCAAAACATGGACCTTTGCAAACATTAAAAATGTGTTGGGTCCAGGCTGACACACCAGTTAAACTACAAAATAGTATTAATAGTTCATTAACTTCAATAAGTGTGTTTACCTCGAAAAAAGTTCTAACAAAAGTTTGGTCTTTCTCTTTGGAGAGGTCCCGTGCGGGGCCCGGGTGGCGAATAGGCCCGCAGCAGAGCCTAGCTTGTCGTAAGAGGCGACTAAGGGTCTTGGTATTCTGACGTCGGGTCAGTGCTCAGCCCACAGAGCGACCAAGTGTGTACCCTAGGTGGCTGAATAGGGTGACCCTCGTCCGCGGGGGTTGTCAGGTCTATAATACGGAAACCCTGACCGCTGACCATAGTGGGCCAACGTGTGTGAAGAGTGCCACGCTTCATGCACGTAAAAGACCCCTTTGTGGACCGCCAAGTAGTGCACCACATAGGCTAAATTTTCCGCCCCTACCCACCCCTCCCCTTTTCCTGTGGTTCTTCAAAATTTACCGGTCCTTTGTTTCCCACCCCATCCCCATATTTCATTTATCATCATCATTTCATGTTCATTTTATCATCCTTTTCATGTTCATCGCCTGTAAATAACCTATATAGCGTTGCACGGGCGTAAAACACCAACTCACTCACTCACTCTTTGGAGAGCAGCTATGGTCAGCCCTTAGACTTGCGGCATATTTTTCATCTTGAAGAGCTCTTACTTGAGCTATAGATAAACCGTCATTGTCTACCGTATTTCCCTTTAAAGTATTTTGTCATTTATTGGATACGTAAGTCTTGACATAACTATAAAGGACATGTTAATTTCAACAATTAAGTTCTAATTATTTGAATATATGTTTGATACTATCAATAAAATATGTTTAAACTAACAATTAAGCGAATTGTTTGTTTAGGTTCTTAAAGAACATTTGGGTTCATTAAATAAATGGTGTTCCACTGTAATACTAAGAAGAAGTTATAGATAATCAAAAAATACATACTTTATAAAAAAATCATTGAAATAGTAAAAAAGGGCAGTTGTAATTATTAATTTTAGGTTATTCTAGGCTACAAATATATCTATTTCTCACTGAACTGATATTATATGACCATGATTTCAAGTGCAGGTTAAGCAGTTTAAGGGTATGATATGAAGTTTGAAATGGTTTCTTTTCATTTTAATGTTCAAATTCAACTCGAAAAGCAAACGTTGGTTTCTATTTCGCAGTGTTTCATTCCTACCTGTATTTGTTTTTTAATCGTCTAGGTAACAAATATTTGTTATTGTAGTCTCAAACTTACCGCATTACACCATCCTCTTATATGCTCTCTAGCAGTTTCAGCTACCCTTCTCCTGTGTCTAATTAATGGTAGTTCTTCTGGAGACAAGCCTTCCCGAGTCTAAAGAATAACAAATAGTACTAAATCTTAACGCTCATGTTTAAGTTAAACAAAGATTTTAGGCGATATAATTAACATCACTCGGTAAAAATGACAGATTCAAACCTTTGGTGAAATGCGTTACCGACACTATGAAATAAGCCCCAAGGAGGAGCAGTAAAACTAGAGTCCGAAAGTGAAGCAGGTGTGTTGATACAAGTAAAGGGCAGGATTGGCGGAGTAGAAATAGTTGCTGTAATCACAGGAACTTGAAAGGTGGGTTTGTAGGGTTGGAACTTCTTCCCATCTGCATAGCAGGAGCTGGTATAAACAGTGGCTGTCCCTATTTGCTTCCTTTTTGGGCCAACTACTCTGACGGTCATCAACTGCTGGTCTGAAGATGACGATGACAAAAGGATGGGCCTCTCTATGGATCCATTTCCTCTCCTCAAGGGTTTTTGCCTTGGCATCAACTTGTAGTGTTTCCCTTCTACAAGATCTTCTGGTTCTTTATTCTCCTGGATATAATCTTTGTCCTCCTTCTCCTCCTCTGTACCCTTTACCTGCTCCGCCAAGAACTTATGGGCTGCAAAGTTGGTAAAGTGGTGAGTCATCTTAGCCATAATGTCTGTCTTGTATTTGCAAAGTGTGCAGTGTATTGGACACTTGGTTGCCTCAATATGATTGGAATACAGGTGTGACTTGACCCTCCACTTTTGGCCAAGGAATGGATTCCTGGTGCACAACAGGCACAGCGTAGCCCTTCTCTTCGACTTCTCCGCATCATACATAAATACTGCTGATGACATCTACAAAATAAATACAGGATAAGAAAATAAATTATCAGGGAACAGCATGTCCCTGATATACCCTGAACATTGTCATATCTGGAGGCTTTGTGGACCAAGAGAGACAACTCTCACAGTAAGTAAAACCTCAATTTCTGTTTCACTGCTTTACAATTTGTTTTGGTTCATACATTCACACTAACTGCATGAAATTTAGGTTACAGTTTAAACATTCAACAGTTTCTTTTTCTTTACTGTTTACTTTGCAAAATGTTATTCAGCTTCACTAATACTGCAGCAAAGCAATTTATCATAAAAAACTACTACTTGCCAAACTAGCAAAATATATAAAAAAAATCAATTAAATTCTATTGCTCATTATTAAACAAGCAAGATTATAAAATAACTTTCCTTTATCATTTACTAATGGATAAGGAGTTTCTATTTTCAGATTTGGTCACCTGTCATAGATATACAGCTCGGCTTATCAACAACAAAAGAAAAGCTGAAGAAAACAGATGAAGTAAGGGAGGTAACAAAACACACCCACAATTCAAACATTTTTATTACGTTTCTCTGCAATTTTTAACCATTTAGGAAGGTTATCTCCTTTGTATGGCTCCAGCTTGTCATGGTTTACTATCTTTTTTGTACCGTCTTCATCGAGTTGAATCTGGTAATTTATGTCATTAAGTTTCTTGGTAATCAGGCATGGACCTTGGTACATCGGTTGCAATTTTGGGCTAATGAGTGAGTGAGTGAGTTGGTGTTTTACGCCCGTGCAACGCTATATAGGTTATTTACAGGCGATGAACATGAAAAGGATGATAAAATGAACATGAAATGATGATGATAAATGAAATATGGGGATGGGGTGGGAAACAAAGGACCGGTAAATTTTGAAGAACCACAGGAAAAAGGGGAGAGGTGGGTAGGGTCGGAAAATTTAGCCTATGTGGTGCACTACTGGGCGGTCCACAAAGGGGTCTTTTACGTGCATGAAGCGTGGCACTCTCCACACACGTTGGCCCACTATGGTCGGCGGTCAGGGTTTCCGTATTATAGACCTGACAACCCCCGCGGACGAGGGCTACCCTATTCAGCCACCTAGGGTACACACTTGGTCGCTCTGTGGGCTGAGCACCGACCCGACGTCGGAATCCCAAGACCCTTAGTCGCCTCTTACGACAAGCTAGGCTCTGCTGCGGGCCTATTCGCCACCCGGGCCCCGCACGGGACAATATTTTGGGCTAATACCTTCTCTTCTAGTCTCATGTAAATACCACACTTTGTCATTAACCTTATAACTTATAAGGTGTGCTTTTATATCATAAAAGTCTTTTCTTCTTTTAGCATTATCAGCTAAGTGTTTTCTAGCAACAAAATGGGCTCTTTCTAAGTTTTCTCTTAAATTTTTGGCATAATCGCCAGGCTGACTACTTTTAGCAGGTACTGTCACATAAGTACCATTTACAACATCTATTTGTAACCTAATTTCTCTACCTAACATTAACAAATTAGGCGTTAAGCCAGTGGACCCATTTGGAGTCGATCTATAGGCTCCAGCAAGACAGCCGAGATTTAAATCCCAATCTGTCTGCTGACCACATAAATATGATTTTATCATGGCCAATAAACTTCTATTGAACCTTTCTGTCTGACCGTTACATTTAGGATTACGAACACTTGTTCGAGTTTTCCTAATCTCTAAAACAGTAGATAACTCTTTAAATATCTCACTCTCAAAGTTACGACCTTGGAATGGTGTCCCATATCTACAAATGACACCATTTAATATAAAATATGCACAAGTTTCTGCTGTTTGGTCTGGAATAGGGAAAATCTCTACCCATTTGGTAAAATGGTCTGTAACTGTCAATATGTATCTGTTTCCTCTAGGTGTTATAGGTAAGGGACCCAATATATATGTTGCTATTCTATCTAATGGAGCACCAGTTAGCATGCTACCAAGGGGTGATCTTGCATTCTTTGGGGGAGGCTTAATTGCCTGACAAATGTCACATTTAGCTATCCATACAGCTATATCTTCTCTCATTTCATACCAATAAAACCTCTGTTGTATCTTAGCCTTGGTCTTCTTGTTGCCTTAATGTCCAGATATTACTGAGTTGTGCATGTCAAACAAAACTTTGTTTTTCATCTTACTAGGTGTTATAAGCTGTAAGTATTGACCTGTGCCATCACGCTTCATGAACTGTTTAAATAACAACCCTTCTTTAATTATCAAAGATTCCCACAAACACCAATAATGCCTTGTTGCTGGGCTAAATTTCTCTATGTCTTTAGTAACAGGTTTACTGTCATCTAACTTCCATTTCAAAATTGGCCCTATCTCTCTGTCTTCATGTTGAAGATTTCTTAGCTCTTCTCTTGAATAATATGTTTCAAGGTTGGTAAATTGAATTTCTTCCTGAATCTGTTTTTTAGTCTTAACTGCATTCAAAACATCACAATCTGTACCCTTTTCCTCTAAATAAGGCAAATTAGAAAATGAACTGGCCATGTCTTTGGCTCGCTTACTACATTTGGTGCAGGGACCACATTTAAGGTATTCCATGTTATCTGTTTCTGGACAACTACAATTTCTTGGATCTACACATCTTGACAGTGTGTCAGCATTTAAATGCTTATTTCCCGGTCTATATTCAAACGTGAAATCAAAGGGAGATAATATTTCAATCCACCTTGCTATTCTACCTTTTGGTTCTTTCAGACTAAATAGTCATATAAGTGCCTGATGGTCTGTTCTAACCAGAAAATTTCGACCAAACAAATACTGTCTATAGTATTCAATAAAATAGCGAACTGCTAAAAGTTCTTTATCTGTGATGCAATAATTGCATTCTGCTTTATTCAACATAGGACTACCATATGCAATAACTCTAGTCTGTCCATTTTGAACCTGACTTAAAACACCAGATATTGCAAAATTACTTGCATCTGTGTCTAAAATATATTCTCCTGTATCCAGTGGATACGACATTATTTCTGGACTAACAAAAGCCCTTTTCAACTTGTCAAATGCAAGTTGACATTCTTCAGTCCATACAAATTCTTTGGACTTTTTAGTTAACTCCGTAAGAGGTTTAACCAAAAGGGAAAAATCCTTGATAAAACGTCTGTAGTAACTACCCATGCATAAAACTCTTCTAACTTCATTAACATTTTTAGGTATATCCCAAGCCAATATTTTGGCTATATTATCAGGGTTGGGTTTAATACCTTCACCCGATACTACATGCCCAAGAAAAGTCACTTCGGGTTTATAAATTTTACATTTTTCTGACTTTAGTTTCAAACCAGATTTTGAAATTCTATCAAAAACAATTCTAAGTCTTTCTACATGTTGTTCAAAACTTGAACCAAATACTATTATATCATCTAGATAGATGAGACAAATTTGCCATTGTAGACCATTTAAAACTAGCTCCATTAATCTCTGGCAAGTTGATGGACCATTGCATAAACCCATAGGAAGTGTTTTGTACTCAAAAAGTCCATATTTGGTCACAAATGCTGTCTTCTGTACATCTTTCTCTGCAACAGGGATCTGATGGAACCCACTTTTAAGGTCAAAAGTACTATATATGGATGAACCTCGTAAAGAATCAAGACAATCTTGAATCCTTGGTAATGGAAATGCATCTTTTCTTGTCAAACTGTTGACCTTTCGATAGTCCACGCATGGTCTTAATTTTCCCGACTTTTTAACAACTAATACCAAAGGACTGGCCCAGGGGCTAGAACTCTCTTGTATGACATTTTGCTTTAACATCTGATCAATAAGTTTCTTCTCTTCATTCGCATAGGCTAAAGGTACCCTTCTTGGTGGCTGTTTCACTGGGTTGGCATCACCAGTGTCAATAGTATGCTCGGTTAATTTAGTGAGGCCCAAATCTGTCTCACTTTCTGAAAATATATGAGAATAATCTTGCATCAACTTTGCAATCGTCTCACATTCTTCTTCTGAACGACCTTCTTTGGCTTCATTATACAAGTTCTGTAGATGCTCAGGGACAACAATTCCACTTTTCCTGCCATCTGCAGTACCTTTCTTAGTTATGTTTCTGATAATACCAGTGTTAGTTTCCCATTTAATTGGCTGTTGACTCGTCAGCTGTATGCGTCTAACAGATGCTAAATTTTCAACCTCATCTTCATCTTCAAGTAGTGCACCACATAGGCTAAATTTTCCGCCCCTACCCACTTCTCCCCTTTTCCTGTGGTTCTTCAAAATTTACCGTCCCTGTGTTTCCCACCCCATCCCATATTTCATTTGTCATCATCATTTCATGTTCATTGTATCATCCTTTTCATGTTCATCGCCTGTAAATAACCTATATAGCGTTGCACGGGCGTAAAACACCAACTCACTCACTCACTCATCTTCACATGACAACAAAATTCTAGGTTCAGAACCAAGCTTCTCTGCTTCACCAAGCACAGTGTTCTGATACAATTTAAATTCTTTTTCAAAGGGATTCATTACCCTTACAATATTAGTAACACACTTTGCAATATTTACAATAGTAGGGGCCATAAAAATTGGATACTTATCCAATGTATATTTGGTTGATTCCAAAACAAAATCTTGCTTTTCAAGAAAGGAATCTTCTACAAATCTGTCTACAAATACATCAATCAACATTTCGCATCTCGGTGGTATAGTAAAATCATCAGCTACCCTTACTTTTCGTACTTTATCAGGACGGCCTATCTGTGTGCAAAGAATGGAGGTATCGCCAAACACAATGATTCCATCGCTTAATCTGAGATCAGCAGGACCACAATCTGCTTTCATTAGAATATCTAACCCTAATAAAGCTTCATCCTCAATTTCAGCAACAATTAACTCAACAATAAAACATAAATCTCCTAATTCTACATTAAAGTTGGCTTTCCCGATTTCTATAATGGTTTTGCCATCAGCACTGGCCAGTGTCTTTGAATTTTTCAAATATGGTCTCTTTGACAAAGGAATTTGTTGAAAAGCATGCCTCGACAACACAGTTCGAGCAGCCTCAGTATCAACCGTAAAACAAATTTTACTTCCTTGTACTGAGCCCTCAACATATACTCCATCACTTCGGAGTACTTGACGTCCTATAAAATTTGGACGGCTACAATTAAGCCCTTTACTGTCGTCACAGTTAGAACTTTCTTCCTTCTTAAATACAGAAGGTTTTGGCTCAACATTAGAACCACTTGTATCAATAAAACTACTTAAACAAAGTACTAAGGCTACATGCAACGGAAAGGAAAGGTGTGTAAAGTGTGTACAGGAAGGCCATTCGGATTTCAATTGTGCCAACGATCCAAAATGTGTTAACTGTAGCGCTGACCACCTTTCTTCGTCCAAACAATGCCCCGTTCTTTTACATGAAAAACAAATTCAAAAAATTAAAGCTGAAAAAAACATCTCATATCAGGAAGCTCGTCGTCAAGTCTCTGTCTCCAATGATACCACACCATCCAGATCTTACTCGGAGGCTGCCAAACCCTCTAGGACATTTGGTTACCAAACTATGTACACCTGGCCGGAGGGTGAAATTAAGCCCCGTACGTGCAATACCAATGGATGGATGTTTGGTGCCGATTGTTTTGATAAGGAAACCCAAAAAGGTTTTGTCAAATACTGTAAGAAACCATGGAAAGAGTTGGATGATTCTCATCCCCCTCCACGAAAGTCCTCAGCAGGTCCAAACAACGATTCAGTGGTCGATGAGACACTGTTTTATACACCACGTAAGTCATCTTGGGCCGGATTTGGAGCTCCTACCAGAGTTTCCAATCCCCAGCCCTCTTCAACTTCTTCGTCAAAGAAAAAACAGTCTTCCTCAAGGTCATCGTCTGCTTCTCAAACTTCAAACAGACAGCAGCGATCCTTACAGTCGGATAGACGACAAAATTCGTCACAGCAGACGTCGCCATTAAAATCTCGATCCAAGAAAGCCGAACGAAATGCAATTTTTATGCATAATCGTTTTGGCTCTCTTGGTGACGACATGGAGTCGGATATGGATCTTTCGGAAACACCGATCGAGCGTTCACAGAGCCAGTCTCCACACAGACGTAGGCGATCTCTCGGTAGACTTTCCGATCCTAATCAGACTCCAAAATGAGTACCATCATTCAATGGAATTGCCGAGGCCTCAAGGCCAATTTTCTTGAATTACATCTTTTAGAGCAGTCATTAGATCCAACTGTCTTTTGTCTTCAGGAAACTCACCTCAAGGAAACTGACACGATTTCCTTGAAGGGCTTCTCTATCTATAGCAAATTTTCTAATACTGAGCGAGCTGCTGGCGGATCTTCCATCTTAGTAAAGGATCGCATTCTCCATAGTTCGATTCCTTTAACTACCGATCTGCAAGCAGTTGCCGTGAGAGTTTCATTACATCAAACAATAACTCTATGTTCAGTTTATATACCACCAAATGATAATTTAACTTTAGCGCAACTTCAAAATTTAACAGATCAACTTCCTGCTCCATACATGCTAATTGGGGATTTCAATGCCCTCAATCCATTATGGGGCAGTGTTACTTTGAATGATAAGGGTAAAAAGATAGAGGATTTTTTATCCAAAGAATCTCTATGCATTTTTAATGATGGTTCGTCTACTTTTTTACATTCTGGCAATGGAACCTATTCTTCAATTGATCTCTCTATTTGTGATCCTTCTCTTTTATTAGACTTCTCGTGGCAAGTCCATGACGATCTCTGTGGAAGTGATCACTTTCCTATAATTTTAAAAGATCTCTTTGGTGAACCTGAACAAAGAATTCCTCGCTATAAGTTAGAGAAGGCCGATTGGCAAACATTTTCCATACTTTGTTCGGAAAAATTAAGACCAGAACTTTTTGATCATGATCAAGAACCAATTACAACATTTAATCATTAATTTAATTCGACAAACATCAAACAAAAGAAAATATGAGTAATTTTAGAATTTTTCGGGCGAAGGCTAGACGAACTTGTCGACAATCCAGAAGAACATCCTGGAAAAAATTTGTATCTGGTTTAACTTCACGAACTCCTATGAATAAAATTTGGAATTTTATACAAAAATTAAAAGGTAAAAACTCTAAATCCTCAGTTAAACATCTGAACGTTGGCAATTCCACTTTAACATCTGAAAAGGATATTGCCAACAAACTAGCTGAGACTTTTGCTAAACATTCATCTTCATCTAATTACAAACCTGACTTCCAAAAATTTAAACGAACAGCTATATCTAAAAAAAAATACTTTAGTTATAACAAAGGATATATTATATTTTTATTGATGTTGCATTCTTTACCTCCCGTGCGGGGCCCGGGAGGCGAATAAGTCCGCAGCAGCGCTAAGCTTGTCGGTAAAAGTCCACTAAAGAGCGCTTAGAAACCTGACATCGGGGTCAGGCCGCTTTGCCGATGTGTGCCCCAGGTGGTTGAATGGGGCAGCCCTGACATCGAGAGATGCGGGGTCGTCAGGCGTTAATGCGGAAAACCTGACCGCAAACCATAGTGGTGACCGTGCTGGGAAAAATGTCACGTTCCTTGCACGTTAAAGAACCTTGCTGCAGGTTTCGGTAAGAGTAGGACCCGTACGGTCCCCGTGCAGGAGGCAAAATTTCCCGTCCCTACCCATCACTCAGCCATGGAGGAAAAGAAAGAAGCAGAGGTACCAATGGGGTATGGGACACTGGGCAAATCGGGTAAGAGAGTTTTGACTGCCACTGGAAAAGGAGTGATGGGTAGGGACGGGAAATATACCCTCCTGCATTGGGATCCTACGGGTCCTACTCTTACCGAGACCTGCAGCAGGGTTCTTTAACGTGCGAGGAACGTGACATTTTTCCCAACACGGTGCACCACTAAGTAGCCAAACCAAGCTATGATGGTCAATCTGAATGATAAATTGTCTTCCCAAAAGGTAATTTCGGAACTGGCGTGTAAAGGTGACGACAGCTAGCAGCTCTTTACGAGTCGTACAATACCGTCGTTGAATTGGAGTTAACACTTTGCTGGCATAAGCAACTACACATTCTTTACCGTCATGGACTTGTATCAGTTCTGCAGCCACAGATTTGTCAGATACATCAGTATCTAGCATGAATACCTCGTCAGGATCTGGATATTCCAGGGTGGCTGAATCAATGATGATTTGTTTGATGGTCTCAAATGCTGCTTGATGTCTACTGGTCCAATCAAATTTTGAGTTTTTCCGGGTTAATTCATGGAGTGGTGTTGAAAGATGTGCCAAATTTTTGATGTGATCTCTATGGTAACCTCAAAACATAAAAAAACTTTGAACTTCTTTCTTGTTGGGTGGCGAGGGCCATGTTTTAATGGATTCAATATTCTCAGGGTTGATGGATATTCCCTTCTCTGATATTAATTTTCCAAGGTAAAGTATTTTGTTTTTCGATTTTGTTTGCCGCTTTAAGTTCTAAACAAGATGTGAAATATAAGTATGCGCAACAAAACTTAGGTATATAAACGGCAATAAAAAAGAACTCATTAACATATTTCATTACTTTATCAATAACATAGCATCAACATGATAGTGTTTATCTGCTGAGTAAATATGTATTATTTTAGTATAACTTGGAGTTAAGTACATGTATTTACACCACTCACGGAGAAAATAAAGATTTCAGGAAATTGCTCACCCGTAAATTTTCCATAACTTATGATGTTTAAAAAAATCTAGCGAAAATGTTTGCCATTCATTATAATGTTTGACATATGCAGCCTTTGGTGGACTTAACATCCTCATTTCACAACGAATTCATTTTTTTTTTCAAAAGCAGACCAAAATAAATTTCAATGAAAAAATTTTATTTTGTAGTAAACAAGACATGGAATCATCATTGCTTTCAGTGCCTGTGCCATCAGCACCAACTCCTCTACAACCGACACTTCTTGCGCCACAGCATCAATTTCCTTCTCAATCACACCAACCAGGGCCAGCGGCAACACAACAACCTAATTTAATTCCAGCACCTGCTCCTGTTTTTTGCTCCTGGACCAATACCTGGACCAGTTCCTGCACCAACACCAGGACCTCCAGTGTCAAAACCATTAACAAAGGAAGGTAGGACCATTAT
>CAXARO010000005.1:0-72787 GCA_963971305.1 Arcuatula senhousia | reverse complement strand
CCTAGTTATTATTCTTCTTCTTCCGCCAAAAAAATTTTTTTTTTGTTTCGCGACATATCATTTCAATACTTAAGGCAGTATATCGGTCATGAAAAACAAATTCAAAAACGAGTCCCCTTAGGGAAACTATTTATAGTTACGGAGTTATCTCCCCTTACACCGTAAAGTTTGTGTCTTCTTCTCCTCCTAAACTACAATAAAAATAGGAAAACTAAAGCATGCAAAGTGTTAAGGGACTAATAAACAAGCTTTATGGACCAATTTCATATATTTCAAACCACTTCCTGTTTATGATTTAATGAGTCGAAAAGTGTCGCGTAGTGTCAAATTTCTCAAATTGCAGTTTTAAGAGTAACGACAAATAATGATACATTTTTTACATAGTTTTCCATATTTAAGTCAGGTTTTTTTAGTTTTAAACTATTGTCTAATGTCTATTTAACCTATTAAAGCCAAAAAATGACCAAAAAATGCTAATTATTAGACGCGAAAGGATTTTTTGAAAATTTACACCGGTCTTAGATACAGAGTAACCGTATGACCTTGACTGACTTTTCAAGGTCAAATCAATTTAATGACACTATTCCAACACATTTAAACCATTTATGGGTCTCAGATATCAAAAATAAGAAAATTGAAAATTCATCCCCCCTTTTTTCCAAAAATGTGAAATTTGACATTTTTTCACCAAAAATGGTCAAAACCTGTTAAATGTACTACTTTTAATCATATTTAGTCAAAATCAGATGAAAAAATGTCGACCGGTCTTTATTAAGGTCTTTCACGACTACGGTCGTAAAGACCTTCTAGCAATTCTTCTGATTATTATTATTCTTCTTCTTCCGCCAAAAAATTTTTTTTTTTGTTTCGCGACATATCATTTCAATACTTAAGGCAGTATATCGGTCATGAAAAACAAATTCAAAAACGAGTCCCCTTAGGGAAACTATTTATAGTTACGGAGTTATCTCCCCTTACACCGTAAAGTTTGTGTCTTCTTCTCCTCCTAAACTACAATAAAAATAGGAAAACTAAAGCATGCAAAGTGTTAAGGGACTAATAAACAAGCTTTATGGACCAATTTCATATATTTCAAACCACTTCCTGTTTATGATTTAATGAGTCGAAAAGTGTCGCGTAGTGTCAAATTTCTCAAATTGCAGTTTTAAGAGTAACGACAAATAATGATACATTTTTTACATAGTTTTCCATATTTAAGTCAGGTTTTTTTTAGTTTTAAACAATTGTCTAATGTCTATTTAACCTATTAAAGCCAAAAAATGACCAAAAAATGCTAATTATTAGACGCGAAAGGATTTTTTGAAAATTTACACCGGTCTTAGATACAGAGTAACCGTATGACCTTGACTGACTTTTCAAGGTCAAATCAATTTAATGACACTATTCCAACACATTTAAACCATTTATGGGTCTCAGATATCAAAAATAAGAAAATTGAAAATTCATCCCCCCTTTTTTCCAAAAATGTGAAATTTGACATTTTTTCACCAAAAATGGTCAAAACCTGTTAAATGTACTACTTTTAATCATATTTAGTCAAAATCAGATGAAAAAATGTCGACCGGTCTTTATTAAGGTCTTTCACGACTACGGTCGTAAAGACCTTCTAGCAATTCTTCTGATTATTAAGGTCTTTCCCTTTCCAAGGGAAGACCTTATTGTATTTCTTCTGATTATTAAGGTCTTTCCCTTTCCAAGGGAAGACCTTATTGTATTTCTTCTGATTATTATTATTATTTTCTTTCTTCCGCCGTTTCGCCAAATTTCAACTTTGAGAAGTACGCGACATGTCGCAATGATACTTGGTATACTTTATCGGTCTATGTTTGTCGTTTCAGAAAAAACACTTGGGTACCGTACCCTTTTGCGTATAAAAGTTATCTCCCTTTTTGCGTAAAAGTTTGTTGACGCTTCTCCTCCTAAACCATAAATGATACCAAGTTAAATCCTTTTGAAATAGGAAGTCTGACTCTTGGTGTTGTGCCATCGCTATTTCTTATTATCATATATTGACCAATACAGGAGTTATTCCCCTTTTAACTTTTACTTTTTTAGTATAAAATTCTAAAATCAACAAATCTTAAGATATTTCAATGAAACTTGGTATACAGGATCAATGACCCCTAAGGACCAAAATAAGGTCAAGGTCAAAGGTCAAGGTCATCATTTGTTGATTTGCAAAAAAATAATATTTTTTGATTGCGAAATAAGTCCAACAAGGAGAAACTTTTTCAGTACCCATTTTACTTTAAATAGTGTGTTCATGTTCTCTCTACCCAACACAAAAAAAAAATTTGAAAAAAGTGAAAAAATGTTGTCGCGACATGGATTTTTGTGATTTTTACACCGTATCACTGTATTTAGCCATGGTATGACCTTGAAGGTTTTTTCAAGGTCAAACCACCTAACCTTTACTATTCCAACCTATTTCAGTCATTAAAAGTCACCAGATGTCAAAAATAAAAAAGTTGACTTTTGCCCCCCCTTTCAGTCAGAGATCCCACTTGTATAAGTAAACAGATTTTAACTTCTATAGGTAAACTTTTAAGAGTTAAAATTGTCTCCCTTTTTTTGACTTTCACTAATTTACTTGTACAAGTAAAATGATAGAAAATCAATCTTTTCTTAATTATCTTTATCTAGCCATGAATTTTACTTTCATTCATGATTATTTATATGGCTAATAGTATCAGCAACCTTTACCAGACTGAGATTATCTGTTATCTTCAGTTAATTGAGAAATAATCAACATTTATTGTCCCAAGGGGGCAATTTTCAAAGGCTGTGCGCACCATGAAGACAGCCATGCGCATCAGAAATTTTTAATGGACCATAGAGCAGATGATGTAAACATTTCAAGAAAATTATCACTTTGATTGTAAAAATATTGTGTAACAAGTAAAATGAGCTCAAAGTTTTTCAAATTTACTTGTATAGGTAAATTTTTGCTGATAGAAAAATACTTTACTCAAACAAGTAAATTTTTGTTTACTTAAAGAAGTAAAATTCTGTTTACTTGTTTAAGTGGGATCTCTGACTGCCTTTTTTTTGAAAATTTGGAAATTTGCCATTTTTGACAAAAAAATGTTATTTTTGGGTAAATACACCTTAGTTGACCATAATTAGATGATATCAACCCTAAAAACCCAGAAAAAGCCCAATCTGCCCTCTTTTTTAAGGTCTTTCCCTTTCCAAGGGAAGACCTTATTGTATTTCTTCTGATTATTATTAAGGTCTTTCCCTTTCCAAGGGAAGACCTTATTGTATTTCTTCTGATTATTATTATTATTTTCTTTCTTCCGCCGTTTCGCCAAATTTCAACTTTGAGAAGTACGCGACATGTCGCAATGAAAGTTGGTATACTTTATCGGTCAAGGTTTGTCGTCTCAGAAAAAACACTTGGGTACCGTACCCTTTCGCGTATAAGAATTATCTCCCCTTTCACTGTAAAGTTTGTTGCTCTATCTCCTCCTAAGCCATAACAGGTATCAAATTCAATCCTTTTGAAACAGGTAGAGTAACTCTTGGTGTTGTGCCACAACTATTTTTTATATTGATATATTCAATGATATAGGAGTTATTCCCCTTGAAACTTTGACTTTTTTTAGTATAAAATTCTAAAATCAACAAATCTTAAGATATTTCAATGAAACTTGTTATACAGGGTCAGTGACCCCTAAGGACCAAAAATAGGTCAAGGTCAAAGGTCAAGGTCATCATTTGTTGATTTGCAAAAAATTAATATTTTTTGATTGCGAAATAAGTCCAACAAGGAGAAACATTTTTCAGTACCCATTTTACTTTAAATAGTGTGTTTATGTTCCTTCTACCCAACACAGAAAAAAAATTTGAAAAAAGTGAAAAAATGTTGTCGCGACATGGATTTTTGTGATTTTTACACCGTATCACTGTATTTAGCCATGGTATGACCTTGAAGGTTTTTTTCAAGGTCAAACCACCTTAGCTTTACTATTCCAACCTATTTCAGTCATTAAAAGTCACCAGATGTCAAAAATAAAAAAGTTGACTTTTGCCCCCCCCTTTTTTTTGAAAATTTGGAAATTTGCCATTTTTGACAAAAAAATGTTATTTTTGGATAAATACACCTTATTTGACCATAATTAGATGATATCAACCCTAAAAACCCAGAAAAAGTCTCATCTGCCCTCTTTTTTAAGGTCTTTCCCTTTCCAAGGGAAGACCTTATTGTATTTCTTCTGATTATTAAGGTCTTTCCCTTCCACAGAAGGAAAGACCTTACTGTGTTTCTTATGATTATTATTATTTTTTTTTTCCGCCACCAAAAAAAAAGAAGAAATACTTAACGTAACATTAAGAAACTTCATACCATTAACCGACACTATAAGGGCATGACTTGGGTAACCCTGCGAAACCGATCTATTTTTAGTAACGGAGTTATCTGCCCCAGACCGAAAACCCTTGTGCACAGATCTCCTCCTAAACCGTAACCGGTATCAAAAATCTAAAGTGTGGGAAATGTTGCTGGACTCCTGGCAACATGTCATCATGCAAAAAAAAAAAATTTCGATCAACTTCCTGGTTACGCGTTTTTGACCCGAAAAGTGTCGCGACACGTCAAATTTTTTTTCTTCAAAACGGTTAGTCCTAGAGACTTGGGACCTTCACCAATCATCCTAAGTGACATATGTTACATCAAAAAATGTCAAGGTCAAAGGTCAAATCTCAAGGTCAGAGGTCATGTTACACCTTGTTTGCAGTATAGCTTAAAAACCATACAAAATTGAAGCAGACATGTAATGGGAAAAATACTCGTCTCATTTAGACCTTTATTTGATATAAAGGGTCGAACACTATACGACAAAGGGTTTTCGAGTTATGGCCCTTAATGCGTTTCGGCTTATATGTTTTTGGCTTATAACTTTTAAACCGTCAGAGATATTATAGTAAACATATGGGTTTTTTGTGATCGTTATTATATGTCCTTCAATTTAAGACCAAAATCGAATGGTTACAGGCAGCCATTTTCAAAATGGCCGACACCGTAAACAGTTTTTATGAAATAACACTTGAACCGTACAAAGTTGAAGCGGAGAATACATGAAAAAAATGTTCGCCATGTCGAAATCTACAAAAAGTGTTTCAGAGGCGAAAGCGTAAAACTTGTCGTTTTTGAGTTATCGCCCTTGATTCGTATTTTAAAAATGATTTTTTGTTTATAACTTTTTAACCGTAAAAGATGGTGAATGAAACATAGGGTTCATTTGAAAGAAGATTAAATTACCTACAATTTGAACCCAAACAGTACATGATTCGGTTGAACGGTTCCAAAATGGCGGCCAAAACAAGTTTCGCGAAACGTGTTTTTTGCCTATAACTTGAAAACCATAACAGATAGTATAGTAAACATTTATACTTAAATGAATCAGTATATAAAGAGCTACAATTTGAGTCAAAGGTAAAAGGTCATAGGTCAAGGTCATTCCCTAGCAACAAGGTAACATTAATGAAAAGTCCATAGCAACCATATATATTTTAAACCAAGACTACTTTCTGAGTTTAGATGTAAGTTTTTGCAACCGGAAGCGACATTTAGTCCATAGCAACCAACATAAAAGTCCTTAGCAACCATACTTTTTCTGACTCTAGGACCCCTAATCTTCATTCTGGAGCCTATATCACAATAATTGGCAACATCTTGTCATAAACAAAGTGACTCAAATGTCTTTAGTACTTAACAAAAACATAAGACAGGGAAAGACCTCACATTTGTTCTCTGAACAAATGACTTTTTAATTATTATTTTCTTTCTTCCGCCGTTTCGCCAAATTTCAACTTTGAGAAGTACGCGACATGTCGCAATGATACTTGGTATACTTTATCGGTCTATGTTTGTCGTTTCAGAAAAAACACTTGGGTACCGTACCCTTTCGCGTATAAAAGTTATCTCCCTTTTTGCGTAAAAGTTTGTTGACGCTTCTCCTCCTAAACCATAAATGATACCAAGTTAAATCCTTTTGAAATAGGAAGACTGACTCTTGGTGTTGTGCCATCGCTATTTCTTATTATCATATATTGACCAATACAGGAGTTATTCCCCTTTAAACTTTTACTTTTTTAGTATAAAATTCTAAAATCAACAAATCTTAAGATATTTCAATGAAACTTGGTATACAGGATCAATGACCCCTAAGGACCAAAATAAGGTCAAGGTCAAAGGTCAAGGTCATCATTTGTTGATTTGCAAAAAAATAATATTTTTTGATTGCGAAATAAGTCCAACAAGGAGAAACTTTTTCAGTACCCATTTTACTTTAAATAGTGTGTTCATGTTCTCTTTACCCAACACAAAAAAAAAAATTGAAAAAAGTGAAAAAATGTTGTCGCGACATGGATTTTTGTGATTTTTACACCGTATCACTGTATTTAGCCATGGTATGACCTTGAAGGTTTTTTCAAGGTCAAACCACCTAACCTTTACTATTCCAACCTATTTCAGTCATTAAAAGTCACCAGATGTCAAAAATAAAAAAGTTGACTTTTGCCCCCCCTTTCATGCCTTTTTTTTGAAAATTTGGAAATTTGCCATTTTTGACAAAAAAATGTTATTTTTGGGTAAATACACCTTAGTTGACCATAATTAGATGATATCAACCCTAAAAACCCAGAAAAAGCCCAATCTGCCCTCTTTTTTAAGGTCTTTCCCTTTCCAAGGGAAGACCTTATTGTATTTCTTCTGATTATTATTAAGGTCTTTCCCTTTCCAAGGGAAGACCTTATTGTATTTCTTCTGATTATTATTAAGGTCTTTCCCTTTCCAAGGGAAGACCTTATTGTATTTCTTCTGATTATTATTATTTTTTTTCTTCCGCCAAAAATCAACTTGTAGAAGTACGCGACATGTCGCAATGAAAGTTGGTATACTTTATCGGTCAAGGTTTGTCGTCTCAGAAAAAACACTTGGGTACCGTACCCTTTCGCGTATAAGAATTATCTCCCCTTTCACTGTAAAGTTTGTTGCTCTATCTCCTCCTAAGCCATAACAGGTATCAAATTCAATCCTTTTGAAACAGGTAGAGTAACTCATCGTGTTGTCAAACTACTATTTTTCATATTGATATATTCAATAATATAGGAGTTATTCCCCTTGAAACTTTGACTTTTTTAGTATAAAATTATAAAATCAACAAATCTTAAGATATTTCAATGAAACTTGGTATACAGGGTCAGTGACCCCTAAGGACCAAAATAAGGTCAAGGTCAAAGGTCAAGGTCATCATTTGTTGATTTACCAAAAATTAACATTTTTTGACTGCGAAATAAGTCCAACAAGGAGAAACATTTTTCAGTACCCATTTTACTTTAAATAGTGTGTTTATGTTCTCTCTACCCAACACAGAAAAAAAAATTGAAAAAAGTGAAAAAATGTTGTCGCGACATGGATTTTTGTGATTTTTACACCGTATCACTGTATTTAGCCATGGTATGACCTTGAAGGTTTTTTTCAAGGTCAAACTACCTTACCTTTACTATTCCAACCTATTTCAGTCATTAAATGTCACCAGATGTCAAAAATAAAAAAGTTGACTTTTGCCCCCCCTTTTTTTTGAAAATTTGGAAATTTGCCATTTTTGACAAAAAAATGTTATTTTTGGATAAATACACCTTATTTGACCATAATTAGATGATATCCACCCTAAAAGCACCAAAAAAGTCCAATCTGCCCTCTTTTTTAAGGTCTTTCCCTTTCCAAGGGAAGACCTTATTGTATTTCTTCTGATTATTATTATTTTTTTTCTTCCGCCAAAAATCAACTTGTAGAAGTACGCGACATGTCGCAATGAAAGTTGGTATACTTTATCGGTCAAGGTTTGTCGTCTCAGAAAAAACACTTGGGTACCGTACCCTTTCGCGTATAAGAATTATCTCCCCTTTCACTGTAAAGTTTGTTGCTCTATCTCCTCCTAAGCCATAACAGGTATCAAATTCAATCCTTTTGAAACAGGTAGAGTAACTCATCGTGTTGTCAAACTACTATTTTTCATATTGATATATTCAATAATATAGGAGTTATTCCCCTTGAAACTTTGACTTTTTTAGTATAAAATTATAAAATCAACAAATCTTAAGATATTTCAATGAAACTTGGTATACAGGGTCAGTGACCCCTAAGGACCAAAATAAGGTCAAGGTCAAAGGTCAAGGTCATCATTTGTTGATTTACCAAAAATTAACATTTTTTGACTGCGAAATAAGTCCAACAAGGAGAAACATTTTTCAGTACCCATTTTACTTTAAATAGTGTGTTTATGTTCTCTCTACCCAACACAGAAAAAAAAATTGAAAAAAGTGAAAAAATGTTGTCGCGACATGGATTTTTGTGATTTTTACACCGTATCACTGTATTTAGCCATGGTATGACCTTGAAGGTTTTTTCAAGGTCAAACTACCTTACCTTTACTATTCCAACCTATTTCAGTCATTAAATGTCACCAGATGTCAAAAATAAAAAAGTTGACTTTTGCCCCCCCTTTTTTTTTTAAATTTGGAAATTTGCCATTTTTGACAAAAAAATGTTATTTTTGGATAAATACACCTTATTTGACCATAATTAGATGATATCCACCCTAAAAGCACCAAAAAAGTCCAATCTGCCCTCTTTTTTAAGGTCTTTCCCTTTCCAAGGGAAGACCTTATTGTATTTCTTCTGATTATTAAGGTCTTTCCCTTTCCAAGGGAAGACCTTATTGTATTTCTTCTGATTATTATTATTTTCTTTCTTCCGCCGTTTTGTCAAATTTCAACTATAAGAAGTACGCGACATGTCGCAATGATATTTAGTATACTTTATCGGTTAATGTTTGTCGTTCCAGAAAAAACACTTGGGTACCGTACCCTTTCGCGTATAAAAGTTATCTCCCTTTTTGCGTAAAAGTTTGTTGACGCTTCTCCTCCTAAACCATAAATGATACCAAGTTAAATCCTTTTGAAATAGGAAGACTGACTCTTGGTGTTGTGCCACAACTATTTCTTATTATCATATATTGACCAATACAGGAGTTATTCCCCTTTAAACTTTGACTTTTTTAGTATAAAATTCTAAAATCAACAAATCTTAAGATATTTTGATGAAACTTAATATACAAGGTCAGTGACCCCTAAGGACCAAAATAAGGTCAAGGTCAAAGGTCAAGGTCATCACATGTAAATTTTCAAAAAATGAGCATTTTTTCATTGCGAAATAACTCAAACAAAATCTAGGCTTTTTTTCAATTTTTTTTGCATGACATGATGTGATATTGTCTTCTCAGCTGAACGCAAAAAAAAAATTGGAAAAAAGTGAAAAAATGGTGTCGCGACATGGATTTTTGTGAAAAATAGACCGCATCACTGTACTAGGCCATTGTATGACCTTGAAGAATTTTTCAAGGTCAAATCAACTTACTTTCACTATTCCAATCTGTTTCAATGATTAAAACTGTTCAAATGTCAGAAATAAGGAAGTTGACATGCCACGCCCCCTTTTTTTGAAAATTTGGAAATTTGCCATTTTTGACAAAAAAATGTTGTTTTGGGGTAAATACACCTTATTTGACCATAATTAGATGATATCAACCATAAAAACCCAGAAAAAGTCCCATCTGCCCTCTTTTTTAAGGTCTTTCCCTTTCCAAGGGAAGACCTTATTGTATTTCTTCTGATTATTAAGGTCTTTCCCTTTCCAAGGGAAGACCTTTTTGTATTTCTTCTGATTATTATTATTATTATTATTTTCTTTCTTCCGCCGTTTCGCCAAATTTCAACTATGAGAAGTACGCGACATGTCGCAATGATACTTAGTATACTTTATCGGTCAATGTTTGTCGTTTCAGAAAAAACACTTGGGTACTGTACCCTTTCGCGTATAAGAGTTATGCCCCTTTAAGCTGTAAAGTTTGTTTATTCTTCTCCTCTTAACCCATTAAAGTTATCAAGTTCAATCCTTTTGAAATAGGAAGAGTAACTCATGAAGTTGTGCCAATGATATTTTTTATACTGATATATTGACCAATTAAGGAGATATTCCCCTTTAAACTTTGACTTTTTTAGTATAAAATTCTAAAATCAACAAATCTTAAGATATTTCAATGAAACTTGGTATACAGGGTCAGTGACCCCTAAGGACCAGAATAAGGTCAAGGTCAAAGGTCAAGGTCATCATTTGTTGATTTGCCAAAAATGAACATTTTTTGATTGCGAAATAAGTCCATTAAGGAGAAACATTTTTCAGTACCCATTTTACTTTAAATATTGTGTTTATGTTCCCTCTACCCAACACAGAAAAAAAAATTGAAAAAAGTGAAAAAATGTTGTCGCGACATGGATTTTTGTGATTTTTACACCGTATCACTGTATTTAGCCATGATATGACCTTGAAGGTTTTTTCAAGGTCAAACCACCTTACCTTTACTATTCCAACCTATTTCAGTCATTAAAAGTCACCAGATGTCAAAAATAAAAAAGTTGACATGCCACGCCCCCTTTTTTGAAAATTTGGAAATTTGCCATTTTTGACAAAAAAATGTTATTTTTGGATAAATACACCTTATTTGACCATAATTAGATGATATCAACCCTAAAAGCACAGAAAAAGTCCAATCTGCCCTCTTTTTTAAGGTCTTTCCCTTTCCAAGGGAAGACCTTATTGTATTTCTTCTGATTATTATTATTATTAAGGTCTTTCCCTTTCTGAAGGAAAGACCTTATTGTATTTCTTCTGATTATTATTATTATTATTATTATTCTTTTCAGTTTCTGACGCCAATAAAAAAAAAGTGTCTTGACCGATCTTAACTAAATTTGGTACACTTGTTCAGTAATGCCTGGAATAGAGAAGGTTGACCCTGTGAACGCCAACTCCTTTCAGTTTCGGCGCAATAGCGCAAAACGCTGTTTACCCTTGTGCACAGATCTCCTCCTAGATAGTAACAGATATAAAAAATCTAAACTGTGGAAACTGTTCTCTGACTCCTGCCGATGTGTCATCACGAAAAAAAAAATTTTTTTTTTTACTTCCTGGTTGCGCGCGTATGGCGCAAAGTTGGCGCAAAATGTTAATGTTGTCCTATTTTGATGAAATTTGGTTTCCAGGTAGATTTGAGGGTCCTGATTACGAATCTGTGGTCAAAATTTTTTTTGCGTTTACCATTGCCAAAATGGCGGCCGTCAAACGGTTTTTTACTTCTAACTCGAAAACCGTTAGAGATAGTATAGACAATATATGTACAAAAAATGATCGTCTTAAAAAGACCTACAATTTGAGTCCATGAAGTGTATGATTCGGTTTAGCGGTTTCGAAATGGCGGCCGAAACATGTTTTCGCGAAATACGTTTTTTGCCAATAACTTGAAAACCTTAGGAGATAGTATAATAGACATGTGTATGAAAAATGTCCGTATCATCAAGACCTATAATTTGAGTCCAAAAAGCACATGATTCGGTTGAGTGGTTTCAAAATGGCGGCCAAAATATGTTTTCGCTGAACATGTTTTTTGACAATAAGTTCAAAACCGAAATAGTAAATGGTAAACATGCATACTTTTATGATCAGAAATGAAGGAACTTAACTTTATGACAAAGGTCAAAGGTCATAGGTCAAGGTGACGGGAAAGACCTCTCATTTGTTCTCTGAACAAATGGCATTTTAATTATTATTTTTTTTCTTCCGCCAAAAATCAACTTGTAGAAGTACGCGACATGTCGCAATGAAAGTTGGTATACTTTATCGGTCAAGGTTTGTCGTCTCAGAAAAAACACTTGGGTACCGTACCCTTTCGCGTATAAGAATTATCTCCCCTTTCACTGTAAAGTTTGTTGCTCTATCTCCTCCTAAGCCATAACAGGTATCAAATTCAATCCTTTTGAAACAGGTAGAGTAACTCATCGTGTTGTCAAACTACTATTTTTCATATTGATATATTCAATAATATAGGAGTTATTCCCCTTGAAACTTTGACTTTTTTAGTATAAAATTATAAAATCAACAAATCTTAAGATATTTCAATGAAACTTGGTATACAGGGTCAGTGACCCCTAAGGACCAAAATAAGGTCAAGGTCAAAGGTCAAGGTCATCATTTGTTGATTTACCAAAAATTAACATTTTTTGACTGCGAAATAAGTCCAACAAGGAGAAACATTTTTCAGTACCCATTTTACTTTAAATAGTGTGTTTATGTTCTCTCTACCCAACACAGAAAAAAAAATTGAAAAAAGTGAAAAAATGTTGTCGCGACATGGATTTTTGTGATTTTTACACCGTATCACTGTATTTAGCCATGGTATGACCTTGAAGGTTTTTTCAAGGTCAAACTACCTTACCTTTACTATTCCAACCTATTTCAGTCATTAAATGTCACCAGATGTCAAAAATAAAAAAGTTGACTTTTGCCCCCCCTTTTTTTTGAAAATTTGGAAATTTGCCATTTTTGACAAAAAAATGTTATTTTTGGATAAATACACCTTATTTGACCATAATTAGATGATATCCACCCTAAAAGCACCAAAAAAGTCCAATCTGCCCTCTTTTTTAAGGTCTTTCCCTTTCCAAGGGAAGACCTTATTGTATTTCTTCTGATTATTAAGGTCTTTCCCTTTCCAAGGGAAGACCTTATTGTATTTCTTCTGATTATTATTATTATTATTATTTTTTTTCTTCCGCCAAAAATCAACTTGTAGAAGTACGCGACATATCGCAATGATAGTTGGTACACTTTATCGGTCAAGGTTTGTCGTCTCAGAAAAAACACTTGGGTACCGTACCCTTTCGCGTATAAGAATTATCTCCCCTTTCACTGTAAAGTTTGTTGCTCTATCTCCTCCTAAGCCATAACAGGTATCAAATTCAATCCTTTTGAAACAGGTAGAGTAACTCATCGTGTTGTCAAACTACTATTTTTTATATTGATGTATTTAATAATATAGGAGTTATTCCCCTTGAAACTTTGATCTTTTTAGTATAAAATTCTAAAATCAACAAATCTTAAGATATTTCAATGAAACTTGGTATACAGGGTCAGTGACCCCTAAGGACCAAAATAAGGTCAAGGTCAAAGGTCAAGGTCATCATTTGTTGATTTGCAAAAAAATAACTTTTTTTGATTGCGAAATAAGTCCAACAAGGAGAAACATTTTTCAGTACCCATTTTACTTTAAACAGTGTGTTTATGTTCCTTCTACCCAACACAGAAAAAATATTTGAAAAAGGTGAAAAAATGTTGTCGCGACATGGATTTTTGTGATTTTTACACCGTATCACTGTATTTAGCCATGGTATGACCTTGAAGGTTTTTTCAAGGTCAAACCACCTTACCTTTACTATTCCAACTTATTTCAGTCATTAAAAGTCACCAGATGTCAAAAATAAAAAAGTTGACTTTTGCCCCCCTTTTTTTTGAAAATTTGGAAATTTGCCATTTTTGACCAAAAAATGTTATTTTTGGGTAAATACACCTTATTTGACAATAATTAGATGATATCCATCCTAAAAGCACCAAAAAAGTCCAATCTGCCCTCTTTTTTAAGGTCTTTCCCTTTCCAAGGGAAGACCTTATTGTATTTCTTCTGATTATTATTATTATTATTATTTTTTTTCTTCCGCCAAAAATCAACTTGTAGAAGTACGCGACATATCGCAATGATAGTTGGTACACTTTATCGGTCAAGGTTTGTCGTCTCAGAAAAAACACTTGGGTACCGTACCCTTTCGCGTATAAGAATTATCTCCCCTTTCACTGTAAAGTTTGTTGCTCTATCTCCTCCTAAGCCATAACAGGTATCAAATTCAATCCTTTTGAAACAGGTAGAGTAACTCATCGTGTTGTCAAACTACTATTTTTTATATTGATGTATTCAATAATATAGGAGTTATTCCCCTTGAAACTTTGATCTTTTTAGTATAAAATTCTAAAATCAACAAATCTTAAGATATTTCAATGAAACTTGGTATACAGGGTCAGTGACCCCTAAGGACCAAAATAAGGTCAAGGTCAAAGGTCAAGGTCATCATTTGTTGATTTGCAAAAAAATAACTTTTTTTGATTGCGAAATAAGTCCAACAAGGAGAAACATTTTTCAGTACCCATTTTACTTTAAACAGTGTGTTTATGTTCCTTCTACCCAACACAGAAAAAATATTTGAAAAAGGTGAAAAAATGTTGTCGCGACATGGATTTTTGTGATTTTTACACCGTATCACTGTATTTAGCCATGGTATGACCTTGAAGGTTTTTTCAAGGTCAAACCACCTTACCTTTACTATTCCAACTTATTTCAGTCATTAAAAGTCACCAGATGTCAAAAATAAAAAAGTTGACTTTTGCCCCCCTTTTTTTTGAAAATTTGGAAATTTGCCATTTTTGACCAAAAAATGTTATTTTTGGGTAAATACACCTTATTTGACAATAATTAGATGATATCCATCCTAAAAGCACCAAAAAAGTCCAATCTGCCCTCTTTTTTAAGGTCTTTCCCTTTCCAAGGGAAGACCTTATTGTATTTCTTCTGATTATTATTATTATTATTATTTTTTTTCTTCCGCCAAAAATCAACTTGTAGAAGTACGCGACATATCGCAATGATAGTTGGTACACTTTATCGGTCAAGGTTTGTCGTCTCAGAAAAAACACTTGGGTACCGTACCCTTTCGCGTATAAGAATTATCTCCCCTTTCACTGTAAAGTTTGTTGCTCTATCTCCTCCTAAGCCATAACAGGTATCAAATTCAATCCTTTTGAAACAGGTAGAGTAACTCATCGTGTTGTCAAACTACTATTTTTTATATTGATGTATTCAATAATATAGGAGTTATTCCCCTTGAAACTTTGATCTTTTTAGTATAAAATTCTAAAATCAACAAATCTTAAGATATTTCAATGAAACTTGGTATACAGGGTCAGTGACCCCTAAGGACCAAAATAAGGTCAAGGTCAAAGGTCAAGGTCATCATTTGTTGATTTGCAAAAAAATAACTTTTTTTGATTGCGAAATAAGTCCAACAAGGAGAAACATTTTTCAGTACCCATTTTACTTTAAACAGTGTGTTTATGTTCCTTCTACCCAACACAGAAAAAATATTTGAAAAAGGTGAAAAAATGTTGTCGCGACATGGATTTTTGTGATTTTTACACCGTATCACTGTATTTAGCCATGGTATGACCTTGAAGGTTTTTTCAAGGTCAAACCACCTTACCTTTACTATTCCAACTTATTTCAGTCATTAAAAGTCACCAGATGTCAAAAATAAAAAAGTTGACTTTTGCCCCCCTTTTTTTTGAAAATTTGGAAATTTGCCATTTTTGACCAAAAAATGTTATTTTTGGGTAAATACACCTTATTTGACAATAATTAGATGATATCCATCCTAAAAGCACCAAAAAAGTCCAATCTGCCCTCTTTTTTAAGGTCTTTCCCTTTCCAAGGGAAGACCTTATTGTATTTCTTCTGATTATTATTATTATTATTATTTTTTTTCTTCCGCCAAAAATCAACTTGTAGAAGTACGCGACATATCGCAATGATAGTTGGTACACTTTATCGGTCAAGGTTTGTCGTCTCAGAAAAAACACTTGGGTACCGTACCCTTTCGCGTATAAGAATTATCTCCCCTTTCACTGTAAAGTTTGTTGCTCTATCTCCTCCTAAGCCATAACAGGTATCAAATTCAATCCTTTTGAAACAGGTAGAGTAACTCATCGTGTTGTCAAACTACTATTTTTTATATTGATGTATTCAATAATATAGGAGTTATTCCCCTTGAAACTTTGATCTTTTTAGTATAAAATTCTAAAATCAACAAATCTTAAGGTATATTAAAGCAATTTCCAATGATCTCCAAAATTTATTATTTTTGGACATTAACGGTCACTTTTTATGATTACATGCGTAGGGCGAATAACATCTTTTATGCCCAATTTTATTTTATCATGTTATTTGTCTTTTTGTGTGTTTGGAATTAACTATTTAACACATAAGCAAACGACAGTTCAAAAAATAAGACACTGGAAACAAATGGGAATGTAATATGATGTTTTTAAAAGGGACTCTATTATTGGACAACGGATAGGGGAGATAACTGCAGTTATAGTAAATTACGCCTGAAATTATCCGTAAATATAAATTTTGAAATTGCTTAGAATTTTTGTGTAATTTTTTGCTTACCTGACCAGGTGAGCTATTTCCATGACTTGGCGTCCGTCTGTCGGTCGTCGTCCGTCTGTTGTATGATTTTTTATTAGCATTAGGTGCTTAGAACTTATGTACGGATTTTTGATTTTTCAAAAAAAACATGGCCACCTTGGGTAAAAAAAGAACATAGGGGTAAATTGCAGTATTTTGCAAATAACTCCAAAACGGCTACAGATATCAAAATTCTGGCATAGGGTAAAATTGATCAGCACCTCATGATCTGTCATGATATTTTAAAGAAGATCCAAAAATCCCATGAAGGGGTTTTGGTCCTTTTTCTGGATTTTGAACTTATTATAATATGTATCTTCAAAACCATATGAGATATTTAAGAAATTTAAATTGTATATTGTTAAGCACATCAAGATCTACAAAATGTGTAATGGGTCACCTCCAATGTTTCTTGCAGTTGTTGCTCTTAGAATGTAAAAATTGACCATTTTCACACTTTTTTCATTGACATTGAACATTTAAACTCCTCTGACACCTTAAGTGCGATTGAAACCAAACTTGGTACATGTATAAATATTCATTAGTATTTGGTGCATACAATTGATGTGGGGATAATTATATATTTTTTATCCGCCAATTATAAAAATAAAACATAGGGGCAAGTTGCAGGTTTTGTGAAAAATCAAAAACAGTCACAGATATCATATTTTTATGGGAAATTTTAAAAACGATTCAAAAACCCCTGTAGGAGTTATGGCCGTTTTTCTATATTTTTGTGTGTGAATTTTGTGCCTATTATGCTCAATATCTTGAAAACTATATGAGATATTTAGGAAATGTCAATTGCATATTGTTAACCACATCAAGGTCTACAAATTTTATACTTGAATGAACGTTGTCAGATCATTGCTTCTAGCAGTTATTGCCCTTAGAACATTAAAATCGACCATTTTCACAGCATTTCCTTATAACAGTGAAAACGTTAACTGCAGTTATGATAAATTACGCGCGGATATGTACGTACAATTTGATATTTTCTAGCCTGTGAAGCCGAGTGATGCAAATATTTACATTACCAGCAGATATTTATAATTTAGCAATGTAGTATTTATGTTCCCCAAACGAAGTGTGGGAACATATTGTTTTTACTCCGTTTCTTATTATTCTTATTCTTCTTCTTCTTCTTCTTCCGCACTCTAAAAAACGCTTGTCCGGGTATAGCCGAAGAGATGTGAAGACTGAGCTTTATGAAACTTTCCATGGCGATAGGGCACATATCAGAGGTGTGCACAACGTTTTCGGAATTTTCAAAATGGCCACCGTTTTCGAGTAAACAGCGAAAGTTCATTATATAGGACATTGCTATATCTCGGTAACCTAGGTGGTCAGGACCTTGAAACTCGGTAGGATTATAGAGCTTGATGAGTACTACAAAAATATCAAAAAAAATTTTGAAGCGATATTTACGGTTTTTCCGCAAAATGCGAAAATGTGAAATTTCAAAATCCAAGATGGCCGCCAAAATTAAAAGTGCTTGGATTTTGATAAAAATTAATACTCTGGTAGATTTTGATGTTGTTAGTAATGCTCCACATCAGAGGTGTCCATAAGGACTTCGAAATTTTTTAAATGGCCGCTTTTTTTTAATAAATAGCAAAAGTTCATTATATAGGACATTGCTATATCTCTGTAACCTAGGTGGTTAGGACCTTGAAACTCGGTAGGATTATAGAACTTGATGAGTACTACAAAAATATCAAAAAATTTTTGAAGCAATATTAACGGTTTTTCCGCAAAATGAGAAAACGTGAAATTTCAAAATCCAAGATGGCCGCCAAAATTTAAAAGTGCTTGGATTTTGATAAAAATTAATATTCTGGTAGATTTTGATGTTGCAAGTAATGCTCCACATCAGAGGTGTCCATTAGGACTTCGAAATTTTTTAATTGGCCTTTTTTTTTAATAAATAGCAAAAGTTCATTATATAGGACATTGTCATATCTCAGTAACACAAGTGATGAGCACCTTGAAACTTCGTGGTATTATAGAGCTGGATAAGTACTACAAAAATATATAAAAAGTTCTAAAGAGATATTTACAGTTTTTCCGTCAAATGCAAAAACGTGAAATCTCTAAATCCAAGATGGGCCCCAAAATTTATCCAAGATCTTATGTTTAAACACATCATTGACAATGCCATGAACATAATACATATATATTCTATATTTTTACATCATTTGCACATTCTATAAAACTGAAAAAAGGCAGTATTTTTGCTGCTTTAAGGTACATCTTGTTCGTTTGGGGAACATCTGTGACGGCTGCCGTCACAATCAGTACTCGTTTGTATACAGTCGACAGGATGTTATAAAGGGATTAGTAAAATATCTAATCAATAGAAAATAATGGGAAGTGAGAAAGTATGCACAAAATCCGAAATAACCAGGGGAAATTTTACAAACACAATGAAAAAAAGTCAGCCTTCAACCAAGTTCGCAGGCCTTACAGTGCAATGAATTTACAGATCACAAGATCAGTGCAACTATAGTTGATTTTGTTTCAACTAAATTACTCTTCCGGAGCCCCTGAGTTCACTCTCGTTACGAATTGAGTTTGGGTTGTCCGTTGATATTAATGCGTTTTATTGTTTCTTGTTTGTTCGTGCTTGTTCCGTTTTGTGTTGACCTGTTTTGCCTTCGATCTTTTGGACATTGGCTTCAGAATGCCCCATTGGTGCCTCTTTACTTCTTTATTGAAGAAATACCTGTAGAAACAATTATAATAACCTGAACTTAAGAAATTGTTTGTCGATGTAACGGTTTTGATGAGAATCACACACACATACACACTGTCCGTGTATCTATGACAAAGGACGGCGGGTACCAAGTTATGGTATTGGCTTGCTTAATAAATTCTTTGAAAGATATTCGCTTGTTTTTGTTTTTTTGTTTTTTGGGTTTATTTTTTTTTTTCGTCGGAACTTGCCGGTTTTACCTTTGCCTTTTGAGGCTTTTGACTGAAATGCCCGATTTGTGCTTGTTAACTCTTGCTTTAATGATTTAAATGACGGAAGAGTCTTTCAAGAAGTTTTGATACGACCTTTAGTAGCAGTTAATCTTTAGAATAGCAAAACATAAGGAAAGGGAAAGACCTTACAATTCTTCCAGAAGAATTGTCCTTTAATTATTATTTTTTTTCTTCCGCCAAAAATCAACTTGTAGAAGTACGCGACATGTCGCAATGAAAGTTGGTATACTTTATCGGTCAAGGTTTGTCGTCTCAGAAAAAACACTTGGGTACCGTACCCTTTCGCGTATAAGAATTATCTCCCCTTTCACTGTAAAGTTTGTTGCTCTATCTCCTCCTAAGCCATAACAGGTATCAAATTCAATCCTTTTGAAACAGGTAGAGTAACTCATCGTGTTGTCAAACTACTATTTTTCATATTGATATATTCAATAATATAGGAGTTATTCCCCTTGAAACTTTGACTTTTTTAGTATAAAATTATAAAATCAACAAATCTTAAGATATTTCAATGAAACTTGGTATACAGGGTCAGTGACCCCTAAGGACCAAAATAAGGTCAAGGTCAAAGGTCAAGGTCATCATTTGTTGATTTACCAAAAATTAACATTTTTTGACTGCGAAATAAGTCCAACAAGGAGAAACATTTTTCAGTACCCATTTTACTTTAAATAGTGTGTTTATGTTCTCTCTACCCAACACAGAAAAAAAAATTGAAAAAAGTGAAAAAATGTTGTCGCGACATGGATTTTTGTGATTTTTACACCGTATCACTGTATTTAGCCATGGTATGACCTTGAAGGTTTTTTCAAGGTCAAACTACCTTACCTTTACTATTCCAACCTATTTCAGTCATTAAATGTCACCAGATGTCAAAAATAAAAAAGTTGACTTTTGCCCCCCCTTTTTTTTGAAAATTTGGAAATTTGCCATTTTTGACAAAAAAATGTTATTTTTGGATAAATACACCTTATTTGACCATAATTAGATGATATCCACCCTAAAAGCACCAAAAAAGTCCAATCTGCCCTCTTTTTTAAGGTCTTTCCCTTTCCAAGGGAAGACCTTATTGTATTTCTTCTGATTATTATTATTTTTTTTCTTCCGCCAAAAATCAACTTGTAGAAGTACGCGACATGTCGCAATGAAAGTTGGTATACTTTATCGGTCAAGGTTTGTCGTCTCAGAAAAAACACTTGGGTACCGTACCCTTTCGCGTATAAGAATTATCTCCCCTTTCACTGTAAAGTTTGTTGCTCTATCTCCTCCTAAGCCATAACAGGTATCAAATTCAATCCTTTTGAAACAGGTAGAGTAACTCATCGTGTTGTCAAACTACTATTTTTCATATTGATATATTCAATAATATAGGAGTTATTCCCCTTGAAACTTTGACTTTTTTAGTATAAAATTATAAAATCAACAAATCTTAAGATATTTCAATGAAACTTGGTATACAGGGTCAGTGACCCCTAAGGACCAAATAAGGTCAAGGTCAAAGGTCAAGGTCATCATTTGTTGATTTGCAAAAAAATAACTTTTTTTGATTGCGAAATAAGTCCAACAAGGAGAAACATTTTTCAGTACCCATTTTACTTTAAACAGTGTGTTTATGTTCCTTCTACCCAACACAGAAAAAATATTTGAAAAAGGTGAAAAAATGTTGTCGCGACATGGATTTTTGTGATTTTTACACCGTATCACTGTATTTAGCCATGGTATGACCTTGAAGGTTTTTTCAAGGTCAAACCACCTTACCTTTACTATTCCAACTTATTTCAGTCATTAAAAGTCACCAGATGTCAAAAATAAAAAAGTTGACTTTTGCCCCCCCCCTTTTTTTTGAAAATTTGGAAATTTGCCATTTTTGACCAAAAAATGTTATTTTTGGGTATATACACCTTATTTGACAATAATTAGATGATATCCTTCCTAAAAGCACCAAAAAAGTCCAATCTGCCCTCTTTTTTAAGGTCTTTCCCTTTCCAAGGGAAGACCTTATTGTATTTCTTCTGATTATTATTATTATTATTATTTTTTTTCTTCCGCCAAAAATCAACTTGTAGAAGTACGCGACATATCGCAATGATAGTTGGTACACTTTATCGGTCAAGGTTTGTCGTCTCAGAAAAAACACTTGGGTACCGTACCCTTTTGCGTATAAGAATTATCTCCCCTTTCACTGTAAAGTTTGTTGCTCTATCTCCTCCTAAGCCATAACAGGTATCAAATTCAATCCTTTTGAAACAGGTAGAGTAACTCATCGTGTTGTCAAACTACTATTTTTTATATTGATGTATTCAATAATATAGGAGTTATTCCCCTTGAAACTTTGACCTTTTTAGTATAAAATTCTAAAATCAACAAATCTTAAGATATTTCAATGAAACTTGGTATACAGGGTCAGTGACCCCTAAGGACCAAAATAAGGTCAAGGTCAAAGGTCAAGGTCATCATTTGTTGATTTGCAAAAAAATAACTTTTTTTGATTGCGAAATAAGTCCAACAAGGAGAAACATTTTTCAGTACCCATTTTACTTTAAACAGTGTGTTTATGTTCCTTCTACCCAACACAGAAAAAATATTTGAAAAAGGTGAAAAAATGTTGTCGCGACATGGATTTTTGTGATTTTTACACCGTATCACTGTATTTAGCCATGGTATGACCTTGAAGGTTTTTTCAAGGTCAAACCACCTTACCTTTACTATTCCAACTTATTTCAGTCATTAAAAGTCACCAGATGTCAAAAATAAAAAAGTTGACTTTTGCCCCCCCCTTTTTTTTGAAAATTTGGAAATTTGCCATTTTTGACCAAAAAATGTTATTTTTGGGTATATACACCTTATTTGACAATAATTAGATGATATCCTTCCTAAAAGCACCAAAAAAGTCCAATCTGCCCTCTTTTTTAAGGTCTTTCCCTTTCCAAGGGAAGACCTTATTGTATTTCTTCTGATTATTATTATTATTATTTTTTTTTTTCTTCCGCCAAAAATCAACTTGTAGAAGTACGCGACATATCGCAATGATAGTTGGTACACTTTATCGGTCAAGGTTTGTCGTCTCAGAAAAAACACTTGGGTACCGTACCCTTTTGCGTATAAGAATTATCTCCCCTTTCACTGTAAAGTTTGTTGCTCTATCTCCTCCTAAGCCATAACAGGTATCAAATTCAATCCTTTTGAAACAGGTAGAGTAACTCATCGTGTTGTCAAACTACTATTTTTTATATTGATGTATTCAATAATATAGGAGTTATTCCCCTTGAAACTTTGACCTTTTTAGTATAAAATTCTAAAATCAACAAATCTTAAGATATTTCAATGAAACTTGGTATACAGGGTCAGTGACCCCTAAGGACCAAAATAAGGTCAAGGTCAAAGGTCAAGGTCATCATTTGTTGATTTGCAAAAAAATAACTTTTTTTGATTGCGAAATAAGTCCAACAAGGAGAAACATTTTTCAGTACCCATTTTACTTTAAACAGTGTGTTTATGTTCCTTCTACCCAACACAGAAAAAATATTTGAAAAAGGTGAAAAATGTTGTCGCGACATGGATTTTTGTGATTTTTACACCGTATCACTGTATTTAGCCATGGTATGACCTTGAAGGTTTTTTCAAGGTCAAACCACCTTACCTTTACTATTCCAACTTATTTCAGTCATTAAAAGTCACCAGATGTCAAAAATAAAAAAGTTGACTTTTGCCCCCCCCTTTTTTTTGAAAATTTGAAATTTGCCATTTTTGACCAAAAAATGTTATTTTTGGGTATATACACCTTATTTGACAATAATTAGATGATATCCTTCCTAAAAGCACCAAAAAAGTCCAATCTGCCCTCTTTTTTAAGGTCTTTCCCTTTCCAAGGGAAGACCTTATTGTATTTCTTCTGATTATTATTATTATTATTATTTTTTTTCTTCCGCCAAAAATCAACTTGTAGAAGTACGCGACATATCGCAATGATAGTTGGTACACTTTATCGGTCAAGGTTTGTCGTCTCAGAAAAAACACTTGGGTACCGTACCCTTTTGCGTATAAGAATTATCTCCCCTTTCACTGTAAAGTTTGTTGCTCTATCTCCTCCTAAGCCATAACAGGTATCAAATTCAATCCTTTTGAAACAGGTAGAGTAACTCATCGTGTTGTCAAACTACTATTTTTTATATTGATGTATTCAATAATATAGGAGTTATTCCCCTTGAAACTTTGACCTTTTTAGTATAAAATTCTAAAATCAACAAATCTTAAGATATTTCAATGAAACTTGGTATACAGGGTCAGTGACCCCTAAGGACCAAAATAAGGTCAAGGTCAAAGGTCAAGGTCATCATTTGTTGATTTGCAAAAAAATAACTTTTTTTGATTGCGAAATAAGTCCAACAAGGAGAAACATTTTTCAGTACCCATTTTACTTTAAACAGTGTGTTATGTTCCTTCTACCCAACACAGAAAAAATATTTGAAAAAGGTGAAAAAATGTTGTCGCGACATGGATTTTTGTGATTTTTACACCGTATCACTGTATTTAGCCATGGTATGACCTTGAAGGTTTTTTCAAGGTCAAACCACCTTACCTTTACTATTCCAACTTATTTCAGTCATTAAAAGTCACCAGATGTCAAAAATAAAAAAGTTGACTTTTGCCCCCCCCTTTTTTTGAAAATTTGGAAATTTGCCATTTTTGACCAAAAAATGTTATTTTTGGGTATATACACCTTATTTGACAATAATTAGATGATATCCTTCCTAAAAGCACCAAAAAAGTCCAATCTGCCCTCTTTTTTAAGGTCTTTCCCTTTCCAAGGGAAGACCTTATTGTATTTCTTCTGATTATTATTATTATTATTTTTTTTTTTCTTCCGCCAAAAATCAACTTGTAGAAGTACGCGACATATCGCAATGATAGTTGGTACACTTTATCGGTCAAGGTTTGTCGTCTCAGAAAAAACACTTGGGTACCGTACCCTTTTGCGTATAAGAATTATCTCCCCTTTCACTGTAAAGTTTGTTGCTCTATCTCCTCCTAAGCCATAACAGGTATCAAATTCAATCCTTTTGAAACAGGTAGAGTAACTCATCGTGTTGTCAAACTACTATTTTTTATATTGATGTATTCAATAATATAGGAGTTATTCCCCTTGAAACTTTGACCTTTTTAGTATAAAATTCTAAAATCAACAAATCTTAAGATATTTCAATGAAACTTGGTATACAGGGTCAGTGACCCCTAAGGACCAAAATAAGGTCAAGGTCAAAGGTCAAGGTCATCATTTGTTGATTTGCAAAAAAATAACTTTTTTTGATTGCGAAATAAGTCCAACAAGGAGAAACATTTTTCAGTACCCATTTTACTTTAAACAGTGTGTTTATGTTCCTTCTACCCAACACAGAAAAAATATTTGAAAAAGGTGAAAAAATGTTGTCGCGACATGGATTTTTGTGATTTTTACACCGTATCACTGTATTTAGCCATGGTATGACCTTGAAGGTTTTTTCAAGGTCAAACCACCTTACCTTTACTATTCCAACTTATTTCAGTCATTAAAAGTCACCAGATGTCAAAAATAAAAAAGTTGACTTTTGCCCCCCCCTTTTTTTTGAAAATTTGGAAATTTGCCATTTTTGACCAAAAAATGTTATTTTTGGGTATATACACCTTATTTGACAATAATTAGATGATATCCTTCCTAAAAGCACCAAAAAAGTCCAATCTGCCCTCTTTTTTAAGGTCTTTCCCTTTCCAAGGGAAGACCTTATTGTATTTCTTCTGATTATTATTATTATTTTTTTTTTTTTTCTTCCGCCAAAAATCAACTTGTAGAAGTACGCGACATATCGCAATGATAGTTGGTACACTTTATCGGTCAAGGTTTGTCGTCTCAGAAAAAACACTTGGGTACCGTACCCTTTTGCGTATAAGAATTATCTCCCCTTTCACTGTAAAGTTTGTTGCTCTATCTCCTCCTAAGCCATAACAGGTATCAAATTCAATCCTTTTGAAACAGGTAGAGTAACTCATCGTGTTGTCAAACTACTATTTTTTATATTGATGTATTCAATAATATAGGAGTTATTCCCCTTGAAACTTTGACCTTTTTAGTATAAAATTCTAAAATCAACAAATCTTAAGATATTTCAATGAAACTTGGTATACAGGGTCAGTGACCCCTAAGGACCAAAATAAGGTCAAGGTCAAAGGTCAAGGTCATCATTTGTTGATTTGCAAAAAAATAACTTTTTTTGATTGCGAAATAAGTCCAACAAGGAGAAACATTTTTCAGTACCCATTTTACTTTAAACAGTGTGTTTATGTTCCTTCTACCCAACACAGAAAAAATATTTGAAAAAGGTGAAAAAATGTTGTCGCGACATGGATTTTTGTGATTTTTACACCGTATCACTGTATTTAGCCATGGTATGACCTTGAAGGTTTTTTCAAGGTCAAACCACCTTACCTTTACTATTCCAACTTATTTCAGTCATTAAAAGTCACCAGATGTCAAAAATAAAAAAGTTGACTTTTGCCCCCCCCCCTTTTTTTTGAAAATTTGGAAATTTGCCATTTTTGACCAAAAAATGTTATTTTTGGGTATATACACCTTATTTGACAATAATTAGATGATATCCTTCCTAAAAGCACCAAAAAAGTCCAATCTGCCCTCTTTTTTAAGGTCTTTCCCTTTCCAAGGGAAGACCTTATTGTATTTCTTCTGATTATTATTATTATTATTATTTTTTTTCTTCCGCCAAAAATCAACTTGTAGAAGTACGCGACATATCGCAATGATAGTTGGTACACTTTATCGGTCAAGGTTTGTCGTCTCAGAAAAAACACTTGGGTACCGTACCCTTTTGCGTATAAGAATTATCTCCCCTTTCACTGTAAAGTTTGTTGCTCTATCTCCTCCTAAGCCATAACAGGTATCAAATTCAATCCTTTTGAAACAGGTAGAGTAACTCATCGTGTTGTCAAACTACTATTTTTTATATTGATGTATTCAATAATATAGGAGTTATTCCCCTTGAAACTTTGACCTTTTTAGTATAAAATTCTAAAATCAACAAATCTTAAGATATTTCAATGAAACTTGGTATACAGGGTCAGTGACCCCTAAGGACCAAAATAAGGTCAAGGTCAAAGGTCAAGGTCATCATTTGTTGATTTGCAAAAAAATAACTTTTTTTGATTGCGAAATAAGTCCAACAAGGAGAAACATTTTTCAGTACCCATTTTACTTTAAACAGTGTGTTTATGTTCCTTCTACCCAACACAGAAAAAATATTTGAAAAAGGTGAAAAAATGTTGTCGCGACATGGATTTTTGTGATTTTTACACCGTATCACTGTATTTAGCCATGGTATGACCTTGAAGGTTTTTTCAAGGTCAAACCACCTTACCTTTACTATTCCAACTTATTTCAGTCATTAAAAGTCACCAGATGTCAAAAATAAAAAAGTTGACTTTTGCCCCCCCCTTTTTTTTTGAAAATTTGGAAATTTGCCATTTTTGACCAAAAAATGTTATTTTTGGGTATATACACCTTATTTGACAATTATTAGATGATATCCTTCCTAAAAGCACCAAAAAAGTCCAATCTGCCCTCTTTTTTAAGGTCTTTCCCTTTCCAAGGGAAGACCTTATTGTATTTCTTCTGATTATTATTATTATTATTTTTTTTTTTCTTCCGCCAAAAATCAACTTGTAGAAGTACGCGACATATCGCAATGATAGTTGGTACACTTTATCGGTCAAGGTTTGTCGTCTCAGAAAAAACACTTGGGTACCGTACCCTTTTGCGTATAAGAATTATCTCCCCTTTCACTGTAAAGTTTGTTGCTCTATCTCCTCCTAAGCCATAACAGGTATCAAATTCAATCCTTTTGAAACAGGTAGAGTAACTCATCGTGTTGTCAAACTACTATTTTTTATATTGATGTATTCAATAATATAGGAGTTATTCCCCTTGAAACTTTGACCTTTTTAGTATAAAATTCTAAAATCAACAAATCTTAAGATATTTCAATGAAACTTGGTATACAGGGTCAGTGACCCCTAAGGACCAAAATAAGGTCAAGGTCAAAGGTCAAGGTCATCATTTGTTGATTTGCAAAAAAATAACTTTTTTTGATTGCGAAATAAGTCCAACAAGGAGAAACATTTTTCAGTACCCATTTTACTTTAAACAGTGTGTTTATGTTCCTTCTACCCAACACAGAAAAAATATTTGAAAAAGGTGAAAAAATGTTGTCGCGACATGGATTTTTGTGATTTTTACACCGTATCACTGTATTTAGCCATGGTATGACCTTGAAGGTTTTTTCAAGGTCAAACCACCTTACCTTTACTATTCCAACTTATTTCAGTCATTAAAAGTCACCAGATGTCAAAAATAAAAAAGTTGACTTTTGCCCCCCCCTTTTTTTTGAAAATTTGGAAATTTGCCATTTTTGACCAAAAAATGTTATTTTTGGGTATATACACCTTATTTGACAATAATTAGATGATATCCTTCCTAAAAGCACCAAAAAAGTCCAATCTGCCCTCTTTTTTAAGGTCTTTCCCTTTCCAAGGGAAGACCTTATTGTATTTCTTCTGATTATTATTATTATTATTTTTTTTTTTCTTCCGCCAAAAATCAACTTGTAGAAGTACGCGACATATCGCAATGATAGTTGGTACACTTTATCGGTCAAGGTTTGTCGTCTCAGAAAAAACACTTGGGTACCGTACCCTTTTGCGTATAAGAATTATCTCCCCTTTCACTGTAAAGTTTGTTGCTCTATCTCCTCCTAAGCCATAACAGGTATCAAATTCAATCCTTTTGAAACAGGTAGAGTAACTCATCGTGTTGTCAAACTACTATTTTTTATATTGATGTATTCAATAATATAGGAGTTATTCCCCTTGAAACTTTGACCTTTTTAGTATAAAATTCTAAAATCAACAAATCTTAAGATATTTCAATGAAACTTGGTATACAGGGTCAGTGACCCCTAAGGACCAAAATAAGGTCAAGGTCAAAGGTCAAGGTCATCATTTGTTGATTTGCAAAAAAATAACTTTTTTTGATTGCGAAATAAGTCCAACAAGGAGAAACATTTTTCAGTACCCATTTTACTTTAAACAGTGTGTTTATGTTCCTTCTACCCAACACAGAAAAAATATTTGAAAAAGGTGAAAAAATGTTGTCGCGACATGGATTTTTGTGATTTTTACACCGTATCACTGTATTTAGCCATGGTATGACCTTGAAGGTTTTTTCAAGGTCAAACCACCTTACCTTTACTATTCCAACTTATTTCAGTCATTAAAAGTCACCAGATGTCAAAAATAAAAAAGTTGACTTTTGCCCCCCCCTTTTTTTTGAAAATTTGGAAATTTGCCATTTTTGACCAAAAAATGTTATTTTTGGGTATATACACCTTATTTGACAATAATTAGATGATATCCTTCCTAAAAGCACCAAAAAAGTCCAATCTGCCCTCTTTTTTAAGGTCTTTCCCTTTCCAAGGGAAGACCTTATTGTATTTCTTCTGATTATTATTATTATTATTTTTTTTTTTCTTCCGCCAAAAATCAACTTGTAGAAGTACGCGACATATCGCAATGATAGTTGGTACACTTTATCGGTCAAGGTTTGTCGTCTCAGAAAAAACACTTGGGTACCGTACCCTTTTGCGTATAAGAATTATCTCCCCTTTCACTGTAAAGTTTGTTGCTCTATCTCCTCCTAAGCCATAACAGGTATCAAATTCAATCCTTTTGAAACAGGTAGAGTAACTCATCGTGTTGTCAAACTACTATTTTTTATATTGATGTATTCAATAATATAGGAGTTATTCCCCTTGAAACTTTGACCTTTTTAGTATAAAATTCTAAAATCAACAAATCTTAAGATATTTCAATGAAACTTGGTATACAGGGTCAGTGACCCCTAAGGACCAAAATAAGGTCAAGGTCAAAGGTCAAGGTCATCATTTGTTGATTTGCAAAAAAATAACTTTTTTTGATTGCGAAATAAGTCCAACAAGGAGAAACATTTTTCAGTACCCATTTTACTTTAAACAGTGTGTTTATGTTCCTTCTACCCAACACAGAAAAAATATTTGAAAAAGGTGAAAAAATGTTGTCGCGACATGGATTTTTGTGATTTTTACACCGTATCACTGTATTTAGCCATGGTATGACCTTGAAGGTTTTTTCAAGGTCAAACCACCTTACCTTTACTATTCCAACTTATTTCAGTCATTAAAAGTCACCAGATGTCAAAAATAAAAAAGTTGACTTTTGCCCCCCCCTTTTTTTTGAAAATTTGGAAATTTGCCATTTTTGACCAAAAAATGTTATTTTTGGGTATATACACCTTATTTGACAATAATTAGATGATATCCTTCCTAAAAGCACCAAAAAAGTCCAATCTGCCCTCTTTTTTAAGGTCTTTCCCTTTCCAAGGGAAGACCTTATTGTATTTCTTCTGATTATTATTATTATTATTTTTTTTTTTCTTCCGCCAAAAATCAACTTGTAGAAGTACGCGACATATCGCAATGATAGTTGGTACACTTTATCGGTCAAGGTTTGTCGTCTCAGAAAAAACACTTGGGTACCGTACCCTTTTGCGTATAAGAATTATCTCCCCTTTCACTGTAAAGTTTGTTGCTCTATCTCCTCCTAAGCCATAACAGGTATCAAATTCAATCCTTTTGAAACAGGTAGAGTAACTCATCGTGTTGTCAAACTACTATTTTTTATATTGATGTATTCAATAATATAGGAGTTATTCCCCTTGAAACTTTGACCTTTTTAGTATAAAATTCTAAAATCAACAAATCTTAAGATATTTCAATGAAACTTGGTATACAGGGTCAGTGACCCCTAAGGACCAAAATAAGGTCAAGGTCAAAGGTCAAGGTCATCATTTGTTGATTTGCAAAAAAATAACTTTTTTTGATTGCGAAATAAGTCCAACAAGGAGAAACATTTTTCAGTACCCATTTTACTTTAAACAGTGTGTTTATGTTCCTTCTACCCAACACAGAAAAAATATTTGAAAAAGGTGAAAAAATGTTGTCGCGACATGGATTTTTGTGATTTTTACACCGTATCACTGTATTTAGCCATGGTATGACCTTGAAGGTTTTTTCAAGGTCAAACCACCTTACCTTTACTATTCCAACTTATTTCAGTCATTAAAAGTCACCAGATGTCAAAAATAAAAAAGTTGACTTTTGCCCCCCCCTTTTTTTTGAAAATTTGGAAATTTGCCATTTTTGACCAAAAAATGTTATTTTTGGGTATATACACCTTATTTGACAATAATTAGATGATATCCTTCCTAAAAGCACCAAAAAAGTCCAATCTGCCCTCTTTTTTAAGGTCTTTCCCTTTCCAAGGGAAGACCTTATTGTATTTCTTCTGATTATTATTATTATTATTTTTTTTTTTCTTCCGCCAAAAATCAACTTGTAGAAGTACGCGACATATCGCAATGATAGTTGGTACACTTTATCGGTCAAGGTTTGTCGTCTCAGAAAAAACACTTGGGTACCGTACCCTTTTGCGTATAAGAATTATCTCCCCTTTCACTGTAAAGTTTGTTGCTCTATCTCCTCCTAAGCCATAACAGGTATCAAATTCAATCCTTTTGAAACAGGTAGAGTAACTCATCGTGTTGTCAAACTACTATTTTTTATATTGATGTATTCAATAATATAGGAGTTATTCCCCTTGAAACTTTGACCTTTTTAGTATAAAATTCTAAAATCAACAAATCTTAAGATATTTCAATGAAACTTGGTATACAGGGTCAGTGACCCCTAAGGACCAAAATAAGGTCAAGGTCAAAGGTCAAGGTCATCATTTGTTGATTTGCAAAAAAATAACTTTTTTTGATTGCGAAATAAGTCCAACAAGGAGAAACATTTTTCAGTACCCATTTTACTTTAAACAGTGTGTTTATGTTCCTTCTACCCAACACAGAAAAAATATTTGAAAAAGGTGAAAAAATGTTGTCGCGACATGGATTTTTGTGATTTTTACACCGTATCACTGTATTTAGCCATGGTATGACCTTGAAGGTTTTTTCAAGGTCAAACCACCTTACCTTTACTATTCCAACTTATTTCAGTCATTAAAAGTCACCAGATGTCAAAAATAAAAAAGTTGACTTTTGCCCCCCCCTTTTTTTTGAAAATTTGGAAATTTGCCATTTTTGACCAAAAAATGTTATTTTTGGGTATATACACCTTATTTGACAATAATTAGATGATATCCTTCCTAAAAGCACCAAAAAAGTCCAATCTGCCCTCTTTTTTAAGGTCTTTCCCTTTCCAAGGGAAGACCTTATTGTATTTCTTCTGATTATTATTATTATTATTTTTTTTTTTCTTCCGCCAAAAATCAACTTGTAGAAGTACGCGACATATCGCAATGATAGTTGGTACACTTTATCGGTCAAGGTTTGTCGTCTCAGAAAAAACACTTGGGTACCGTACCCTTTTGCGTATAAGAATTATCTCCCCTTTCACTGTAAAGTTTGTTGCTCTATCTCCTCCTAAGCCATAACAGGTATCAAATTCAATCCTTTTGAAACAGGTAGAGTAACTCATCGTGTTGTCAAACTACTATTTTTTATATTGATGTATTCAATAATATAGGAGTTATTCCCCTTGAAACTTTGACCTTTTTAGTATAAAATTCTAAAATCAACAAATCTTAAGATATTTCAATGAAACTTGGTATACAGGGTCAGTGACCCCTAAGGACCAAAATAAGGTCAAGGTCAAAGGTCAAGGTCATCATTTGTTGATTTGCAAAAAAATAACTTTTTTTGATTGCGAAATAAGTCCAACAAGGAGAAACATTTTTCAGTACCCATTTTACTTTAAACAGTGTGTTTATGTTCCTTCTACCCAACACAGAAAAAATATTTGAAAAAGGTGAAAAAATGTTGTCGCGACATGGATTTTTGTGATTTTTACACCGTATCACTGTATTTAGCCATGGTATGACCTTGAAGGTTTTTTCAAGGTCAAACCACCTTACCTTTACTATTCCAACTTATTTCAGTCATTAAAAGTCACCAGATGTCAAAAATAAAAAAGTTGACTTTTGCCCCCCCCTTTTTTTTGAAAATTTGGAAATTTGCCATTTTTGACCAAAAAATGTTATTTTTGGGTATATACACCTTATTTGACAATAATTAGATGATATCCTTCCTAAAAGCACCAAAAAAGTCCAATCTGCCCTCTTTTTTAAGGTCTTTCCCTTTCCAAGGGAAGACCTTATTGTATTTCTTCTGATTATTATTTTTTTTTTTTTTCTTCCGCCAAAAATCAACTTGTAGAAGTACGCGACATGTCGCAATGAAAGTTGGTATACTTTATCGGTCAAGGTTTGTCGTCTCAGAAAAAACACTTGGGTACCGTACCCTTTCGCGTATAAGAATTATCTCCCCTTTCACTGTAAAGTTTGTTGCTCTATCTCCTCCTAAGCCATAACAGGTATCAAATTAAATCCTTTTGAAACAGGTAGAGTAACTCTTGGTGTTGTGCCACAACTATTTTTATATTGATATATTCAATAATACAGGAGTTATTCCCCTTGAAACTTTGACTTTTTTAGTATAAAATTCTAAAATCAACAAATCTTAAGATATTTCAATGAAACTTGGTATACCAGGTCAGTGACCCCTAAGGACCAAAATGAGGTCAAGGTCAAAGGTCAAGGTCATCATATGTAAATTTTCATAAAATGAGCCTTTTTTCATTGCGAAATAACTCAAACAAAATCTAGGCTTTTTTCAAATTTTTTTGCATGACATGATGTGATATTGTCTTCTCAGCTGAACGCAAAAAAAAAATTTGGAAAAAAATGAAAAAATGGTGTCGCGACATGGATTTTTGTGAAAATTGGACCGTATCACTGTACTAAGTAATTGTATGACCTTGAAACATTTTTCAAGGTCAAATCAACTTACTTTCACTATTCCAACCAGTTTCAATGATTAAAACTGTTCAAATGTCAGAAATAAGGAAGTTGACATGCCACGCCCCCTTTTTTTGAAAAATTGGAAATTTGCCATTTTTGACCAAAAAATGTTATTTTTGGGTAAATACACCTTATTTGACCATAATTAGATGATATCCACCCTAAAAGCACCAAAAAAGTCCAATCTGCCCTCTTTTTTAAGGTCTTTCCCTTTCCAAGGGAAGACCTTATTGTATTTCTTCTGATTATTATTATTAAGTCCCCCAAACAACGTTTGGGGACTTATTGTTTTTGCACCGTTTCTTATTATTATTATTCTTCTTCTTCTTCTTCTTCTTCTTCTTCTTCTTCCGATTCTTCCACTTAGTCGTGAACTTGTCCGGAGATCCCAGAGAAAACGACTCCACATATCAATATGAAACTTGGCAGGATAATAGATAGTAAAGAAAGGAAGCTTCGTTGACAATCGGACTTTTCAAAATGGCCGCCGTTTCCATGGAAACAGGAAAATGGACTAAATAACGGACATTGCAATATCTCGGTAACCTAGGTGCGCAGGGTTCTGAAATTTTGTAGGTTGATAGAGCAAAACATTCTCTTACATAATATGAAAAAAAATTTTGAAGCGATATTTACGGTTTTCGAGATATAAATAAAAATGTGATTTCTCAAGGGAGATAATCGGGTCGAAATTTTCAAAGTGCTCCAATTTACATGAAAATTTATATTTAGGGGTTTTTTGACATGCTGAAGAGAATAGTGGCAAATACGGGTCGTTTGGGGGACTTTGTGACTTGCTTGCAATCACAGTTAATACTTGTTTTTTTTTTTCTTCCGCCAAAAATCAACTTGTAGAAGTACGCGACATGTCGCAATGAAAGTTGGTATACTTTATCGGTCAAGGTTTGTCGTCTCAGAAAAAACACTTGGGTACCGTACCCTTTCGCGTATAAGAATTATCTCCCCTTTCACTGTAAAGTTTGTTGCTCTATCTCCTCCTAAGCCATAACAGGTATCAAATTAAATCCTTTTGAAACAGGTAGAGTAACTCTTGGTGTTGTGCCACAACTATTTTTATATTGATATATTCAATAATACAGGAGTTATTCCCCTTGAAACTTTGACTTTTTTAGTATAAAATTCTAAAATCAACAAATCTTAAGATATTTCAATGAAACTTGGTATACCAGGTCAGTGACCCCTAAGGACCAAAATGAGGTCAAGGTCAAAGGTCAAGGTCATCATATGTAAATTTTCATAAAATGAGCCTTTTTTCATTGCGAAATAACTCAAACAAAATCTAGGCTTTTTTTCAAATTTTTTTGCATGACATGATGTGATATTGTCTTCTCAGCTGAACGCAAAAAAAAAATTTGGAAAAAAATGAAAAAATGGTGTCGCGACATGGATTTTTGTGAAAATTGGACCGTATCACTGTACTAAGTAATTGTATGACCTTGAAACATTTTTCAAGGTCAAATCAACTTACTTTCACTATTCCAACCAGTTTCAATGATTAAAACTGTTCAAATGTCAGAAATAAGGAAGTTGACATGCCACGCCCCCTTTTTTTGAAAAATTGGAAATTTGCCATTTTTGACCAAAAAATGTTATTTTTGGGTAAATACACCTTATTTGACCATAATTAGATGATATCCACCCTAAAAGCACCAAAAAAGTCCAATCTGCCCTCTTTTTTAAGGTCTTTCCCTTTCCAAGGGAAGACCTTATTGTATTTCTTCTGATTATTATTTTTTTTTTTTTTCTTCCGCCAAAAATCAACTTGTAGAAGTACGCGACATGTCGCAATGAAAGTTGGTATACTTTATCGGTCAAGGTTTGTCGTCTCAGAAAAAACACTTGGGTACCGTACCCTTTCGCGTATAAGAATTATCTCCCCTTTCACTGTAAAGTTTGTTGCTCTATCTCCTCCTAAGCCATAACAGGTATCAAATTAAATCCTTTTGAAACAGGTAGAGTAACTCTTGGTGTTGTGCCACAACTATTTTTATATTGATATATTCAATAATACAGGAGTTATTCCCCTTGAAACTTTGACTTTTTTAGTATAAAATTCTAAAATCAACAAATCTTAAGATATTTCAATGAAACTTGGTATACCAGGTCAGTGACCCCTAAGGACCAAAATGAGGTCAAGGTCAAAGGTCAAGGTCATCATATGTAAATTTTCATAAAATGAGCCTTTTTTCATTGCGAAATAACTCAAACAAAATCTAGGCTTTTTTCAAATTTTTTTGCATGACATGATGTGATATTGTCTTCTCAGCTGAACGCAAAAAAAAATTTGGAAAAAAATGAAAAAATGGTGTCGCGACATGGATTTTTGTGAAAATTGGACCGTATCACTGTACTAAGTAATTGTATGACCTTGAAACATTTTTCAAGGTCAAATCAACTTACTTTCACTATTCCAACCAGTTTCAATGATTAAAACTGTTCAAATGTCAGAAATAAGGAAGTTGACATGCCACGCCCCCTTTTTTTGAAAAATTGGAAATTTGCCATTTTTGACCAAAAAATGTTATTTTTGGGTAAATACACCTTATTTGACCATAATTAGATGATATCCACCCTAAAAGCACCAAAAAAGTCCAATCTGCCCTCTTTTTTAAGGTCTTTCCCTTTCCAAGGGAAGACCTTATTGTATTTCTTCTGATTATTATTATTTTTTTTTTTCTTCCGCCAAAAATCAACTTGTAGAAGTACGCGACATGTCGCAATGAAAGTTGGTATACTTTATCGGTCAAGGTTTGTCGTCTCAGAAAAAACACTTGGGTACCGTACCCTTTCGCGTATAAGAATTATCTCCCCTTTCACTGTAAAGTTTGTTGCTCTATCTCCTCCTAAGCCATAACAGGTATCAAATTAAATCCTTTTGAAACAGGTAGAGTAACTCTTGGTGTTGTGCCACAACTATTTTTATATTGATATATTCAATAATACAGGAGTTATTCCCCTTGAAACTTTGACTTTTTTAGTATAAAATTCTAAAATCAACAAATCTTAAGATATTTCAATGAAACTTGGTATACCAGGTCAGTGACCCCTAAGGACCAAAATGAGGTCAAGGTCAAAGGTCAAGGTCATCATATGTAAATTTTCATAAAATGAGCCTTTTTTCATTGCGAAATAACTCAAACAAAATCTAGGCTTTTTTTCAAATTTTTTTGCATGACATGATGTGATATTGTCTTCTCAGCTGAACGCAAAAAAAAAATTTGGAAAAAAATGAAAAAATGGTGTCGCGACATGGATTTTTGTGAAAATTGGACCGTATCACTGTACTAAGTAATTGTATGACCTTGAAACATTTTTCAAGGTCAAATCAACTTACTTTCACTATTCCAACCAGTTTCAATGATTAAAACTGTTCAAATGTCAGAAATAAGGAAGTTGACATGCCACGCCCCCTTTTTTTGAAAAATTGGAAATTTGCCATTTTTGACCAAAAAATGTTATTTTTGGGTAAATACACCTTATTTGACCATAATTAGATGATATCCACCCTAAAAGCACCAAAAAAGTCCAATCTGCCCTCTTTTTTAAGGTCTTTCCCTTTCCAAGGGAAGACCTTATTGTATTTCTTCTGATTATTATTTTTTTTTTTTTTCTTCCGCCAAAAATCAACTTGTAGAAGTACGCGACATGTCGCAATGAAAGTTGGTATACTTTATCGGTCAAGGTTTGTCGTCTCAGAAAAAACACTTGGGTACCGTACCCTTTCGCGTATAAGAATTATCTCCCCTTTCACTGTAAAGTTTGTTGCTCTATCTCCTCCTAAGCCATAACAGGTATCAAATTAAATCCTTTTGAAACAGGTAGAGTAACTCTTGGTGTTGTGCCACAACTATTTTTATATTGATATATTCAATAATACAGGAGTTATTCCCCTTGAAACTTTGACTTTTTTAGTATAAAATTCTAAAATCAACAAATCTTAAGATATTTCAATGAAACTTGGTATACCAGGTCAGTGACCCCTAAGGACCAAAATGAGGTCAAGGTCAAAGGTCAAGGTCATCATATGTAAATTTTCATAAAATGAGCCTTTTTTCATTGCGAAATAACTCAAACAAAATCTAGGCTTTTTTTCAAATTTTTTTGCATGACATGATGTGATATTGTCTTCTCAGCTGAACGCAAAAAAAAAATTTGGAAAAAAATGAAAAAATGGTGTCGCGACATGGATTTTTGTGAAAATTGGACCGTATCACTGTACTAAGTAATTGTATGACCTTGAAACATTTTTCAAGGTCAAATCAACTTACTTTCACTATTCCAACCAGTTTCAATGATTAAAACTGTTCAAATGTCAGAAATAAGGAAGTTGACATGCCACGCCCCCTTTTTTTGAAAAATTGGAAATTTGCCATTTTTGACCAAAAAATGTTATTTTTGGGTAAATACACCTTATTTGACCATAATTAGATGATATCCACCCTAAAAGCACCAAAAAAGTCCAATCTGCCCTCTTTTTTAAGGTCTTTCCCTTTCCAAGGGAAGACCTTATTGTATTTCTTCTGATTATTATTATTTTTTTTTTTCTTCCGCCAAAAATCAACTTGTAGAAGTACGCGACATGTCGCAATGAAAGTTGGTATACTTTATCGGTCAAGGTTTGTCGTCTCAGAAAAAACACTTGGGTACCGTACCCTTTCGCGTATAAGAATTATCTCCCCTTTCACTGTAAAGTTTGTTGCTCTATCTCCTCCTAAGCCATAACAGGTATCAAATTAAATCCTTTTGAAACAGGTAGAGTAACTCTTGGTGTTGTGCCACAACTATTTTTATATTGATATATTCAATAATACAGGAGTTATTCCCCTTGAAACTTTGACTTTTTTAGTATAAAATTCTAAAATCAACAAATCTTAAGATATTTCAATGAAACTTGGTATACCAGGTCAGTGACCTCTAAGGACCAAAATGAGGTCAAGGTCAAAGGTCAAGGTCATCATATGTAAATTTTCATAAAATGAGCCTTTTTTCATTGCGAAATAACTCAAACAAAATCTAGGCTTTTTTTCAAATTTTTTTGCATGACATGATGTGATATTGTCTTCTCAGCTGAACGCAAAAAAAAAATTTGGAAAAAAATGAAAAAATGGTGTCGCGACATGGATTTTTGTGAAAATTGGACCGTATCACTGTACTAAGTAATTGTATGACCTTGAAACATTTTTCAAGGTCAAATCAACTTACTTTCACTATTCCAACCAGTTTCAATGATTAAAACTGTTCAAATGTCAGAAATAAGGAAGTTGACATGCCACGCCCCCTTTTTTTGAAAAATTGGAAATTTGCCATTTTTGACCAAAAAATGTTATTTTTGGGTAAATACACCTTATTTGACCATAATTAGATGATATCCACCCTAAAAGCACCAAAAAAGTCCAATCTGCCCTCTTTTTTAAGGTCTTTCCCTGTCCAAGGGAAGACCTTATTGTATTTCTTCTGATTATTATTATTTTTTTTTTTCTTCCGCCAAAAATCAACTTGTAGAAGTACGCGACATGTCGCAATGAAAGTTGGTATACTTTATCGGTCAAGGTTTGTCGTCTCAGAAAAAACACTTGGGTACCGTACCCTTTCGCGTATAAGAATTATCTCCCCTTTCACTGTAAAGTTTGTTGCTCTATCTCCTCCTAAGCCATAACAGGTATCAAATTCAATCCTTTTGAAACAAGTAGAGTAACTCTTGGTGTTGTGCCACAACTATTTTTATATTGATATATTCAATAATACAGGAGTTATTCCCCTTGAAACTTTGACTTTTTTAGTATAAAATTCTAAAATCAACAAATCTTAAGATATTTCAATGAAACTTGGTATACCAGGTCAGTGACCCCTAAGGACCAAAATGAGGTCAAGGTCAAAGGTCAAGGTCATCATATGTAAATTTTCATAAAATGAGCCTTTTTTCATTGCGAAATAACTCAAACAAAATCTAGGCTTTTTTTCAAATTTTTTTGCATGACATGATGTGATATTGTCTTCTCAGCTGAACGCAAAAAAAAAATTTGGAAAAAAATGAAAAAATGGTGTCGCGACATGGATTTTTGTGAAAATTGGACCATATCACTGTACTAAGTAATTGTATGACCTTGAAACATTTTTCAAGGTCAAATCAACTTACTTTCACTATTCCAACCAGTTTCAATGATTAAAACTGTTCAAATGTCAGAAATAAGGAAGTTGACATGCCACGCCCCCTTTTTTTGAAAAATTGGAAATTTGCCATTTTTGACCAAAAAATGTTATTTTTGGGTAAATACACCTTATTTGACCATAATTAGATGATATCCACCCTAAAAGCACCAAAAAAGTCCAATCTGCCCTCTTTTTTAAGGTCTTTCCCTTTCCAAGGGAAGACCTTATTGTATTTCTTCTGATTATTATTTTTTTTTTTTTTCTTCCGCCAAAAATCAACTTGTAGAAGTACGCGACATGTCGCAATGAAAGTTGGTATACTTTATCGGTCAAGGTTTGTCGTCTCAGAAAAAACACTTGGGTACCGTACCCTTTCGCGTATAAGAATTATCTCCCCTTTCACTGTAAAGTTTGTTGCTCTATCTCCTCCTAAGCCATAACAGGTATCAAATTAAATCCTTTTGAAACAGGTAGAGTAACTCTTGGTGTTGTGCCACAACTATTTTTATATTGATATATTCAATAATACAGGAGTTATTCCCCTTGAAACTTTGACTTTTTTAGTATAAAATTCTAAAATCAACAAATCTTAAGATATTTCAATGAAACTTGGTATACCAGGTCAGTGACCCCTAAGGACCAAAATGAGGTCAAGGTCAAAGGTCAAGGTCATCATATGTAAATTTTCATAAAATGAGCCTTTTTTCATTGCGAAATAACTCAAACAAAATCTAGGCTTTTTTTCAAATTTTTTTGCATGACATGATGTGATATTGTCTTCTCAGCTGAACGCAAAAAAAAATTTGGAAAAAAATGAAAAAATGGTGTCGCGACATGGATTTTTGTGAAAATTGGACCGTATCACTGTACTAAGTAATTGTATGACCTTGAAACATTTTTCAAGGTCAAATCAACTTACTTTCACTATTCCAACCAGTTTCAATGATTAAAACTGTTCAAATGTCAGAAATAAGGAAGTTGACATGTCACGCCCCCTTTTTTTGAAAAATTGGAAATTTGCCATTTTTGACCAAAAAATGTTATTTTTGGGTAAATACACCTTATTTGACCATAATTAGATGATATCCACCCTAAAAGCACCAAAAAAGTCCAATTTGCCCTCTTTTTTAAGGTCTTTCCCTTTCCAAGGGAAGACCTTATTGTATTTCTTCTGATTATTATTTTTTTTTTTTTTTCTTCCGCCAAAAATCAACTTGTAGAAGTACGCGACATGTCGCAATGAAAGTTGGTATACTTTATCGGTCAAGGTTTGTCGTCTCAGAAAAAACACTTGGGTACCGTACCCTTTCGCGTATAAGAATTATCTCCCCTTTCACTGTAAAGTTTGTTGCTCTATCTCCTCCTAAGCCATAACAGGTATCAAATTAAATCCTTTTGAAACAGGTAGAGTAACTCTTGGTGTTGTGCCACAACTATTTTTATATTGATATATTCAATAATACAGGAGTTATTCCCCTTGAAACTTTGACTTTTTTAGTATAAAATTCTAAAATCAACAAATCTTAAGATATTTCAATGAAACTTGGTATACCAGGTCAGTGACCCCTAAGGACCAAAATGAGGTCAAGGTCAAAGGTCAAGGTCATCATATGTAAATTTTCATAAAATGAGCCTTTTTTCATTGCGAAATAACTCAAACAAAATCTAGGCTTTTTTCAAATTTTTTTTGCATGACATGATGTGATATTGTCTTCTCAGCTGAACGCAAAAAAAAAATTTGGAAAAAAATGAAAAAATGGTGTCGCGACATGGATTTTTGTGAAAATTGGACCGTATCACTGTACTAAGTAATTGTATGACCTTGAAACATTTTTCAAGGTCAAATCAACTTACTTTCACTATTCCAACCAGTTTCAATGATTAAAACTGTTCAAATGTCAGAAATAAGGAAGTTGACATGCCACGCCCCCTTTTTTTGAAAAATTGGAAATTTGCCATTTTTGACCAAAAAATGTTATTTTTGGGTAAATACACCTTATTTGACCATAATTAGATGATATCCACCCTAAAAGCACCAAAAAAGTCCAATCTGCCCTCTTTTTTAAGGTCTTTCCCTTTCCAAGGGAAGACCTTATTGTATTTCTTCTGATTATTATTTTTTTTTTTTTCTTCCGCCAAAAATCAACTTGTAGAAGTACGCGACATGTCGCAATGAAAGTTGGTATACTTTATCGGTCAAGGTTTGTCGTCTCAGAAAAAACACTTGGGTACCGTACCCTTTCGCGTATAAGAATTATCTCCCCTTTCACTGTAAAGTTTGTTGCTCTATCTCCTCCTAAGCCATAACAGGTATCAAATTAAATCCTTTTGAAACAGGTAGAGTAACTCTTGGTGTTGTGCCACAACTATTTTTATATTGATATATTCAATAATACAGGAGTTATTCCCCTTGAAACTTTGACTTTTTTAGTATAAAATTCTAAAATCAACAAATCTTAAGATATTTCAATGAAACTTGGTATACCAGGTCAGTGACCCCTAAGGACCAAAATGAGGTCAAGGTCAAAGGTCAAGGTCATCATATGTAAATTTTCATAAAATGAGCCTTTTTTCATTGCGAAATAACTCAAACAAAATCTAGGCTTTTTTCAAATTTTTTTGCATGACATGATGTGATATTGTCTTCTCAGCTGAACGCAAAAAAAAAATTTGGAAAAAAATGAAAAAATGGTGTCGCGACATGGATTTTTGTGAAAATTGGACCGTATCACTGTACTAAGTAATTGTATGACCTTGAAACATTTTTCAAGGTCAAATCAACTTACTTTCACTATTCCAACCAGTTTCAATGATTAAAACTGTTCAAATGTCAGAAATAAGGAAGTTGACATGCCACGCCCCCTTTTTTTGAAAAATTGGAAATTTGCCATTTTTGACCAAAAAATGTTATTTTTGGGTAAATACACCTTATTTGACCATAATTAGATGATATCCACCCTAAAAGCACCAAAAAAGTCCAATCTGCCCTCTTTTTTAAGGTCTTTCCCTTTCCAAGGGAAGACCTTATTGTATTTCTTCTGATTATTATTTTTTTTTTTTTCTTCCGCCAAAAATCAACTTGTAGAAGTACGCGACATGTCGCAATGAAAGTTGGTATACTTTATCGGTCAAGGTTTGTCGTCTCAGAAAAAACACTTGGGTACCGTACCCTTTCGCGTATAAGAATTATCTCCCCTTTCACTGTAAAGTTTGTTGCTCTATCTCCTCCTAAGCCATAACAGGTATCAAATTAAATCCTTTTGAAACAGGTAGAGTAACTCTTGGTGTTGTGCCACAACTATTTTTATATTGATATATTCAATAATACAGGAGTTATTCCCCTTGAAACTTTGACTTTTTTAGTATAAAATTCTAAAATCAACAAATCTTAAGATATTTCAATGAAACTTGGTATACCAGGTCAGTGACCCCTAAGGACCAAAATGAGGTCAAGGTCAAAGGTCAAGGTCATCATATGTAAATTTTCATAAAATGAGCCTTTTTTCATTGCGAAATAACTCAAACAAAATCTAGGCTTTTTTCAAATTTTTTTTGCATGACATGATGTGATATTGTCTTCTCAGCTGAACGCAAAAAAAAAATTTGGAAAAAAATGAAAAAATGGTGTCGCGACATGGATTTTTGTGAAAATTGGACCGTATCACTGTACTAAGTAATTGTATGACCTTGAAACATTTTTCAAGGTCAAATCAACTTACTTTCACTATTCCAACCAGTTTCAATGATTAAAACTGTTCAAATGTCAGAAATAAGGAAGTTGACATGCCACGCCCCCTTTTTTTGAAAAATTGGAAATTTGCCATTTTTGACCAAAAAATGTTATTTTTGGGTAAATACACCTTATTTGACCATAATTAGATGATATCCACCCTAAAAGCACCAAAAAAGTCCAATCTGCCCTCTTTTTTAAGGTCTTTCCCTTTCCAAGGGAAGACCTTATTGTATTTCTTCTGATTATTATTATTTTTTTTTTCTTCCGCCAAAAATCAACTTGTAGAAGTACGCGACATGTCGCAATGAAAGTTGGTATACTTTATCGGTCAAGGTTTGTCGTCTCAGAAAAAACACTTGGGTACCGTACCCTTTCGCGTATAAGAATTATCTCCCCTTTCACTGTAAAGTTTGTTGCTCTATCTCCTCCTAAGCCATAACAGGTATCAAATTAAATCCTTTTGAAACAGGTAGAGTAACTCTTGGTGTTGTGCCACAACTATTTTTATATTGATATATTCAATAATACAGGAGTTATTCCCCTTGAAACTTTGACTTTTTTAGTATAAAATTCTAAAATCAACAAATCTTAAGATATTTCAATGAAACTTGGTATACCAGGTCAGTGACCCCTAAGGACCAAAATGAGGTCAAGGTCAAAGGTCAAGGTCATCATATGTAAATTTTCATAAAATGAGCCTTTTTTCATTGCGAAATAACTCAAACAAAATCTAGGCTTTTTTCAAATTTTTTTGCATGACATGATGTGATATTGTCTTCTCAGCTGAACGCAAAAAAAAAATTTGGAAAAAAATGAAAAAATGGTGTCGCGACATGGATTTTTGTGAAAATTGGACCGTATCACTGTACTAAGTAATTGTATGACCTTGAAACATTTTTCAAGGTCAAATCAACTTACTTTCACTATTCCAACCAGTTTCAATGATTAAAACTGTTCAAATGTCAGAAATAAGGAAGTTGACATGCCACGCCCCCTTTTTTTGAAAAATTGGAAATTTGCCATTTTTGACCAAAAAATGTTATTTTTGGGTAAATACACCTTATTTGACCATAATTAGATGATATCCACCCTAAAAGCACCAAAAAAGTCCAATCTGCCCTCTTTTTTAAGGTCTTTCCCTTTCCAAGGGAAGACCTTATTGTATTTCTTCTGATTATTTTTTTTTTTTTTTCTTCCGCCAAAAATCAACTTGTAGAAGTACGCGACATGTCGCAATGAAAGTTGGTATACTTTATCGGTCAAGGTTTGTCGTCTCAGAAAAAACACTTGGGTACCGTACCCTTTCGCGTATAAGAATTATCTCCCCTTTCACTGTAAAGTTTGTTGCTCTATCTCCTCCTAAGCCATAACAGGTATCAAATTAAATCCTTTTGAAACAGGTAGAGTAACTCTTGGTGTTGTGCCACAACTATTTTTATATTGATATATTCAATAATACAGGAGTTATTCCCCTTGAAACTTTGACTTTTTTAGTATAAAATTCTAAAATCAACAAATCTTAAGATATTTCAATGAAACTTGGTATACCAGGTCAGTGACCCCTAAGGACCAAAATGAGGTCAAGGTCAAAGGTCAAGGTCATCATATGTAAATTTTCATAAAATGAGCCTTTTTTCATTGCGAAATAACTCAAACAAAATCTAGGCTTTTTTTCAAATTTTTTTGCATGACATGATGTGATATTGTCTTCTCAGCTGAACGCAAAAAAAAAAATTTGGAAAAAAATGAAAAAATGGTGTCGCGACATGGATTTTTGTGAAAATTGGACCGTATCACTGTACTAAGTAATTGTATGACCTTGAAACATTTTTCAAGGTCAAATCAACTTACTTTTACTATTCCAACCAGTTTCAATGATTAAAACTGTTCAAATGTCAGAAATAAGGAAGTTGACATGCCACGCCCCCTTTTTTTGAAAAATTGGAAATTTGCCATTTTTGACCAAAAAATGTTATTTTTGGGTAAATACACCTTATTTGACCATAATTAGATGATATCCACCCTAAAAGCACCAAAAAAGTCCAATCTGCCCTCTTTTTTAAGGTCTTTCCCTTTCCAAGGGAAGACCTTATTGTATTTCTTCTGATTATTATTTTTTTTTTTTTTCTTCCGCCAAAAATCAACTTGTAGAAGTACGCGACATGTCGCAATGAAAGTTGGTATACTTTATCGGTCAAGGTTTGTCGTCTCAGAAAAAACACTTGGGTACCGTACCCTTTCGCGTATAAGAATTATCTCCCCTTTCACTGTAAAGTTTGTTGCTCTATCTCCTCCTAAGCCATAACAGGTATCAAATTAAATCCTTTTGAAACAGGTAGAGTAACTCTTGGTGTTGTGCCACAACTATTTTTATATTGATATATTCAATAATACAGGAGTTATTCCCCTTGAAACTTTGACTTTTTTAGTATAAAATTCTAAAATCAACAAATCTTAAGATATTTCAATGAAACTTGGTATACCAGGTCAGTGATCCCTAAGGACCAAAATGAGGTCAAGGTCAAAGGTCAAGGTCATCATATGTAAATTTTCATAAAATGAGCCTTTTTTCATTGCGAAATAACTCAAACAAAATCTTGGCTTTTTTTCAAATTTTTTTGCATGACATGATGTGATATTGTCTTCTCAGCTGAACGCAAAAAAAAAATTTGGAAAAAAATGAAAAAATGGTGTCGCGACATGGATTTTTGTGAAAATTGGACCGTATCACTGTACTAAGTAATTGTATGACCTTGAAACATTTTTCAAGGTCAAATCAACTTACTTTCACTATTCCAACCAGTTTCAATGATTAAAACTGTTCAAATGTCAGAAATAAGGAAGTTGACATGCCACGCCCCCTTTTTTTGAAAAATTGGAAATTTGCCATTTTTGACCAAAAAATGTTATTTTTGGGTAAATACACCTTATTTGACCATAATTAGATGATATCCACCCTAAAAGCACCAAAAAAGTCCAATCTGCCCTCTTTTTTAAGGTCTTTCCCTTTCCAAGGGAAGACCTTATTGTATTTCTTCTGATTATTAAGGTCTTTCCCTTTCCAAGGGAAGACCTTATTGTATTTCTTCTGATTATTATTATTTTTTTTCTTCCGCCAAAAATCAACTTGTAGAAGTACGCGACATATCACAATGATAGTTGGTACACTTTATCGGTCAAGGTTTGTCGTCTCAGAAAAAACACTTGGGTACCGTACCCTTTCGCGTATAAGAATTATCTCCCTTTTTACTGTAAAGTTTGTTGCTCTATCTCCTCCTAAGCCATAGAAGGTAACAAATTTAATCCTTTTGAAACAGGTAGAGTAACTCATCATGTTGTCAAACCACTATTTTTCATATTGATATATTCAATAATATAGGAGTTATTCCCCTTGAAACTTTGACTTTTTTAGTATAAAATTCTAAAATCAACAAATCTTAAGATATTTCAATGAAACTTGGTATACAGGGTCAGTGACCCCTAAGGACTAAAATAAGGTCAAGGTCAAAGGTCAAGGTCATCATTTGTTGATTTGCAAAAAAATAACATTTCTTGATTGCGAAATAAGTCCAATAAGGAGAAACATTTTTCAGTACCCATTTTACTTTAAATAGTGTGATTATGTTCCTTCCACCCAACACAGAAAAAAAAATTGAAAAAAGTGAAAAAATGTTGTCGCGACATGGATTTTTGTGATTTTTACACCGTATCACTGTATTTAGCCATTGTATGACCTTGAAGGTTTTTTCAAGGTCAAACTACCTTACCTATACTATTCCAGCCTATTTCAGTCATTAAAAGTCACCAGATGTCAAAAATAAAAAAGTTGACATGCCACGCCCCCTTTTTCGAAAATTTGGAAATTTGCCATTTTTGACAAAAAAATGTTATTTTTGGATAAATACACCTTATTTGACCATAATTAGATGATATCAACCCTAAAAGCACAGAAAAAGTCCAATCTGCCCTCTTTTTTAAGGTCTTTCCCTTTCCAAGGGAAGACCTTATTGTATTTCTTCTGATTATTATTATTTTTTTTCTTCCGCCAAAAATCAACTTGTAGAAGTACGCGACATATCACAATGATAGTTGGTACACTTTATCGGTCAAGGTTTGTCGTCTCAGAAAAAACACTTGGGTACCGTACCCTTTCGCGTATAAGAATTATCTCCCTTTTTACTGTAAAGTTTGTTGCTCTATCTCCTCCTAAGCCATAGAAGGTAACAAATTTAATCCTTTTGAAACAGGTAGAGTAACTCATCATGTTGTCAAACCACTATTTTTCATATTGATATATTCAATAATATAGGAGTTATTCCCCTTGAAACTTTGACTTTTTTAGTATAAAATTCTAAAATCAACAAATCTTAAGATATTTCAATGAAACTTGGTATACAGGGTCAGTGACCCCTAAGGACTAAAATAAGGTCAAGGTCAAAGGTCAAGGTCATCATTTGTTGATTTGCAAAAAAATAACATTTCTTGATTGCGAAATAAGTCCAATAAGGAGAAACATTTTTCAGTACCCATTTTACTTTAAATAGTGTGATTATGTTCCTTCCACCCAACACAGAAAAAAAAATTGAAAAAAGTGAAAAAATGTTGTCGCGACATGGATTTTTGTGATTTTTACACCGTATCACTGTATTTAGCCATTGTATGACCTTGAAGGTTTTTTCAAGGTCAAACTACCTTACCTATACTATTCCAGCCTATTTCAGTCATTAAAAGTCACCAGATGTCAAAAATAAAAAAGTTGACATGCCACGCCCCCTTTTTCGAAAATTTGGAAATTTGCCATTTTTGACAAAAAAATGTTATTTTTGGATAAATACACCTTATTTGACCATAATTAGATGATATCAACCCTAAAAGCACAGAAAAAGTCCAATCTGCCCTCTTTTTTAAGGTCTTTCCCTTTCCAAGGGAAGACCTTATTGTATTTCTTCTGATTATTATTATTTTTTTTCTTCCGCCAAAAATCAACTTGTAGAAGTACGCGACATATCACAATGATAGTTGGTACACTTTATCGGTCAAGGTTTGTCGTCTCAGAAAAAACACTTGGGTACCGTACCCTTTCGCGTATAAGAATTATCTCCCTTTTTACTGTAAAGTTTGTTGCTCTATCTCCTCCTAAGCCATAGAAGGTAACAAATTTAATCCTTTTGAAACAGGTAGAGTAACTCATCATGTTGTCAAACCACTATTTTTCATATTGATATATTCAATAATATAGGAGTTATTCCCCTTGAAACTTTGACTTTTTTAGTATAAAATTCTAAAATCAACAAATCTTAAGATATTTCAATGAAACTTGGTATACAGGGTCAGTGACCCCTAAGGACTAAAATATGGTCAAGGTCAAAGGTCAAGGTCATCATTTGTTGATTTGCAAAAAAATAACATTTCTTGATTGCGAAATAAGTCCAATAAGGAGAAACATTTTTCAGTACCCATTTTACTTTAAATAGTGTGATTATGTTCCTTCCACCCAACACAGAAAAAAAAATTGAAAAAAGTGAAAAAATGTTGTCGCGACATGGATTTTTGTGATTTTTACACCGTATCACTGTATTTAGCCATTGTATGACCTTGAAGGTTTTTTCAAGGTCAAACTACCTTACCTATACTATTCCAGCCTATTTCAGTCATTAAAAGTCACCAGATGTCAAAAATAAAAAAGTTGACATGCCACGCCCCCTTTTTCGAAAATTTGGAAATTTGCCATTTTTGACAAAAAAATGTTATTTTTGGATAAATACACCTTATTTGACCATAATTAGATGATATCAACCCTAAAAGCACAGAAAAAGTCCAATCTGCCCTCTTTTTTAAGGTCTTTCCCTTTCCAAGGGAAGACCTTATTGTATTTCTTCTGATTATTATTATTTTTTTTCTCCCGCCAAAAATCAACTTGTAGAAGTACGCGACATATCACAATGATAGTTGGTACACTTTATCGGTCAAGGTTTGTCGTCTCAGAAAAAACACTTGGGTACCGTACCCTTTCGCGTATAAGAATTATCTCCCTTTTTACTGTAAAGTTTGTTGCTCTATCTCCTCCTAAGCCATAGAAGGTAACAAATTTAATCCTTTTGAAACAGGTAGAGTAACTCATCATGTTGTCAAACCACTATTTTTCATATTGATATATTCAATAATATAGGAGTTATTCCCCTTGAAACTTTGACTTTTTTAGTATAAAATTCTAAAATCAACAAATCTTAAGATATTTCAATGAAACTTGGTATACAGGGTCAGTGACCCCTAAGGACTAAAATAAGGTCAAGGTCATCATTTGTTGATTTGCAAAAAAATAACATTTCTTGATTGCGAAATAAGTCCAACAAGGAGAAACATTTTTCAGTACCCATTTTACTTTAAATAGTGTGATTATGTTCCTTCCACCCAACACAGAAAAAAAAATTGAAAAAAGTGAAAAAATGTTGTCGCGACATGGATTTTTGTGATTTTTACACCGTATCACTGTATTTAGCCATTGTATGACCTTGAAGGTTTTTTCAAGGTCAAACTACCTTACCTATACTATTCCAGCCTATTTCAGTCATTAAAAGTCACCAGATGTCAAAAATAAAAAAGTTGACATGCCACGCCCCCTTTTTCGAAAATTTGGAAATTTGCCATTTTTGACAAAAAAATGTTATTTTTGGATAAATACACCTTATTTGACCATAATTAGATGATATCAACCCTAAAAGCACAGAAAAAGTCCAATCTGCCCTCTTTTTTAAGGTCTTTCCCTTTCCAAGGGAAGACCTTATTGTATTTCTTCTGATTATTATTATTTTTTTTCTTCCGCCAAAAATCAACTTGTAGAAGTACGCGACATATCACAATGATAGTTGGTACACTTTATCGGTCAAGGTTTGTCGTCTCAGAAAAAACACTTGGGTACCGTACCCTTTCGCGTATAAGAATTATCTCCCTTTTTACTGTAAAGTTTGTTGCTCTATCTCCTCCTAAGCCATAGAAGGTAACAAATTTAATCCTTTTGAAACAGGTAGAGTAACTCATCATGTTGTCAAACCACTATTTTTCATATTGATATATTCAATAATATAGGAGTTATTCCCCTTGAAACTTTGACTTTTTTAGTATAAAATTCTAAAATCAACAAATCTTAAGATATTTCAATGAAACTTGGTATACAGGGTCAGTGACCCCTAAGGACTAAAATAAGGTCAAGGTCAAAGGTCAAGGTCATCATTTGTTGATTTGCAAAAAAATAACATTTCTTGATTGCGAAATAAGTCCAACAAGGAGAAACATTTTTCAGTACCCATTTTACTTTAAATAGTGTGATTATGTTCCTTCCACCCAACACAGAAAAAAAAATTGAAAAAAGTGAAAAAATGTTGTCGCGACATGGATTTTTGTGATTTTTACACCGTATCACTGTATTTAGCCATTGTATGACCTTGAAGGTTTTTTCAAGGTCAAACTACCTTACCTATACTATTCCAGCCTATTTCAGTCATTAAAAGTCACCAGATGTCAAAAATAAAAAAGTTGACATGCCACGCCCCCTTTTTCGAAAATTTGGAAATTTGCCATTTTTGACAAAAAAATGTTATTTTTGGATAAATACACCTTATTTGACCATAATTAGATGATATCAACCCTAAAAGCACAGAAAAAGTCCAATCTGCCCTCTTTTTTAAGGTCTTTCCCTTTCCAAGGGAAGACCTTATTGTATTTCTTCTGATTATTATTATTTTTTTTCTTCCGCCAAAAATCAACTTGTAGAAGTACGCGACATATCACAATGATAGTTGGTACACTTTATCGGTCAAGGTTTGTCGTCTCAGAAAAAACACTTGGGTACCGTACCCTTTCGCGTATAAGAATTATCTCCCTTTTTACTGTAAAGTTTGTTGCTCTATCTCCTCCTAAGCCATAGAAGGTAACAAATTTAATCCTTTTGAAACAGGTAGAGTAACTCATCATGTTGTCAAACCACTATTTTTCATATTGATATATTCAATAATATAGGAGTTATTCCCCTTGAAACTTTGACTTTTTTAGTATAAAATTCTAAAATCAACAAATCTTAAGATATTTCAATGAAACTTGGTATACAGGGTCAGTGACCCCTAAGGACTAAAATAAGGTCAAGGTCAAAGGTCAAGGTCATCATTTGTTGATTTGCAAAAAAATAACATTTCTTGATTGCGAAATAAGTCCAACAAGGAGAAACATTTTTCAGTACCCATTTTACTTTAAATAGTGTGATTATGTTCCTTCCACCCAACACAGAAAAAAAAATTGAAAAAAATGAAAAAATGTTGTCGCGACATGGATTTTTGTGATTTTTACACCGTATCACTGTATTTAGCCATTGTATGACCTTGAAGGTTTTTTCAAGGTCAAACTACCTTACCTATACTATTCCAGCCTATTTCAGTCATTAAAAGTCACCAGATGTCAAAAATAAAAAAGTTGACATGCCACGCCCCCTTTTTCGAAAATTTGGAAATTTGCCATTTTTGACAAAAAAATGTTATTTTTGGATAAATACACCTTATTTGACCATAATTAGATGATATCAACCCTAAAAGCACAGAAAAAGTCCAATCTGCCCTCTTTTTTAAGGTCTTTCCCTTTCCAAGGGAAGACCTTATTGTATTTCTTCTGATTATTAAGGTCTTTCCCTTTCCAAGGGAAGACCTTATTGTATTTCTTCTGATTATTATTATTATTATTATTTTCTTTCTTCCGCCGTTTCGCCAAATTTCAACTATGAGAAGTACGCGACATGTCGCAATGATACTTAGTATACTTTATCGGTCAATGTTTGTCGTTTCAGAAAAAACACTTGGGTACCGTACCCTTTCGCGCATAAGAGTTATGCCCCTTTAAGCTGTAAAGTTTGTTTATTCTTCTCCTCTTAACCCATTAAAGTTATCAAGTTCAATCCTTTTGAAATAGGAAGAGTAACTCTTGAAGTTGTGCCAATGATATTTTTTATATTGATATATTGACCAATTAAGGAGTTATTCCCCTTTAAACTTTGACTTTTTTAGTATAAAATTCTAAAATCAACAAATCTTAAGATATTTCAATGAAACTTGGTATACAGGATCAGTGACCCCTAAGGACCAAAATAAGGTCAAGGTCAAAGGTCAAGGTCATCATTTGTTGATTTGCAAAAAATTGATATTTTTTGATTGCGAAATAAGTCCAACAAGGAGAAACATTTTTCAGTACCCATTTTACTTTAAATAGTGTGTTTATGTTCCTTCTACCCAACACAGAAAAAAAATTTGAAAAAAGTGAAAAAATGTTGTCGCGACATGGATTTTTGTGATTTTTACACCGTATCACTGTATTTAGCCATGGTATGACCTTGAAGGTTTTTTCAAGGTCAAACTACCTTACCTTTACTATTCCAACCTATTTCAGTCATTAAAAGTCACCAGATGTCAAAAATAAAAAAGTTGACATGCCACGCCCCCTTTTTTGAAAATTTGGAAATTTGCCATTTTTGACAAAAAAATGTTATTTTTGGATAAATACACCTTATTTGACCATAATTAGATGATATCAACCCTAAAAGCACAGAAAAAGTCCAATCTGCCCTCTTTTTTAAGGTCTTTCCCTTTCCAAGGGAAGACCTTATTGTATTTCTTCTGATTATTATTATTATTATTATTTTCTTTCTTCCGCCGTTTCGCCAAATTTCAACTATGAGAAGTACGCGACATGTCGCAATGATACTTAGTATACTTTATCGGTCAATGTTTGTCGTTTCAGAAAAAACACTTGGGTACCGTACCCTTTCGCGCATAAGAGTTATGCCCCTTTAAGCTGTAAAGTTTGTTTATTCTTCTCCTCTTAACCCATTAAAGTTATCAAGTTCAATCCTTTTGAAATAGGAAGAGTAACTCTTGAAGTTGTGCCAATGATATTTTTTATATTGATATATTGACCAATTAAGGAGTTATTCCCCTTTAAACTTTGACTTTTTTAGTATAAAATTCTAAAATCAACAAATCTTAAGATATTTCAATGAAACTTGGTATACAGGATCAGTGACCCCTAAGGACCAAAATAAGGTCAAGGTCAAAGGTCAAGGTCATCATTTGTTGATTTGCAAAAAATTGATATTTTTTGATTGCGAAATAAGTCCAACAAGGAGAAACATTTTTCAGTACCCATTTTACTTTAAATAGTGTGTTTATGTTCCTTCTACCCAACACAGAAAAAAAATTTGAAAAAAGTGAAAAAATGTTGTCGCGACATGGATTTTTGTGATTTTTACACCGTATCACTGTATTTAGCCATGGTATGACCTTGAAGGTTTTTTCAAGGTCAAACTACCTTACCTTTACTATTCCAACCTATTTCAGTCATTAAAAGTCACCAGATGTCAAAAATAAAAAAGTTGACATGCCACGCCCCCTTTTTTGAAAATTTGGAAATTTGCCATTTTTGACAAAAAAATGTTATTTTTGGATAAATACACCTTATTTGACCATAATTAGATGATATCAACCCTAAAAGCACAGAAAAAGTCCAATCTGCCCTCTTTTTTAAGGTCTTTCCCTTTCCAAGGGAAGACCTTATTGTATTTCTTCTGATTATTATTATTATTATTATTTTCTTTCTTCCGCCGTTTCGCCAAATTTCAACTATGAGAAGTACGCGACATGTCGCAATGATACTTAGTATACTTTATCGGTCAATGTTTGTCGTTTCAGAAAAAACACTTGGGTACCGTACCCTTTCGCGCATAAGAGTTATGCCCCTTTAAGCTGTAAAGTTTGTTTATTCTTCTCCTCTTAACCCATTAAAGTTATCAAGTTCAATCCTTTTGAAATAGGAAGAGTAACTCTTGAAGTTGTGCCAATGATATTTTTTATATTGATATATTGACCAATTAAGGAGTTATTCCCCTTTAAACTTTGACTTTTTTAGTATAAAATTCTAAAATCAACAAATCTTAAGATATTTCAATGAAACTTGGTATACAGGATCAGTGACCCCTAAGGACCAAAATAAGGTCAAGGTCAAAGGTCAAGGTCATCATTTGTTGATTTGCAAAAAATTGATATTTTTTGATTGCGAAATAAGTCCAACAAGGAGAAACATTTTTCAGTACCCATTTTACTTTAAATAGTGTGTTTATGTTCCTTCTACCCAACACAGAAAAAAAATTTGAAAAAAGTGAAAAAATGTTGTCGCGACATGGATTTTTGTGATTTTTACACCGTATCACTGTATTTAGCCATGGTATGACCTTGAAGGTTTTTTCAAGGTCAAACTACCTTACCTTTACTATTCCAACCTATTTCAGTCATTAAAAGTCACCAGATGTCAAAAATAAAAAAGTTGACATGCCACGCCCCCTTTTTTGAAAATTTGGAAATTTGCCATTTTTGACAAAAAAATGTTATTTTTGGATAAATACACCTTATTTGACCATAATTAGATGATATCAACCCTAAAAGCACAGAAAAAGTCCAATCTGCCCTCTTTTTTAAGGTCTTTCCCTTTCCAAGGGAAGACCTTATTGTATTTCTTCTGATTATTATTATTATTATTATTTTCTTTCTTCCGCCGTTTCGCCAAATTTCAACTATGAGAAGTACGCGACATGTCGCAATGATACTTAGTATACTTTATCGGTCAATGTTTGTCGTTTCAGAAAAAACACTTGGGTACCGTACCCTTTCGCGCATAAGAGTTATGCCCCTTTAAGCTGTAAAGTTTGTTTATTCTTCTCCTCTTAACCCATTAAAGTTATCAAGTTCAATCCTTTTGAAATAGGAAGAGTAACTCTTGAAGTTGTGCCAATGATATTTTTTATATTGATATATTGACCAATTAAGGAGTTATTCCCCTTTAAACTTTGACTTTTTTAGTATAAAATTCTAAAATCAACAAATCTTAAGATATTTCAATGAAACTTGGTATACAGGATCAGTGACCCCTAAGGACCAAAATAAGGTCAAGGTCAAAGGTCAAGGTCATCATTTGTTGATTTGCAAAAAATTGATATTTTTTGATTGCGAAATAAGTCCAACAAGGAGAAACATTTTTCAGTACCCATTTTACTTTAAATAGTGTGTTTATGTTCCTTCTACCCAACACAGAAAAAAAATTTGAAAAAAGTGAAAAAATGTTGTCGCGACATGGATTTTTGTGATTTTTACACCGTATCACTGTATTTAGCCATGGTATGACCTTGAAGGTTTTTTCAAGGTCAAACTACCTTACCTTTACTATTCCAACCTATTTCAGTCATTAAAAGTCACCAGATGTCAAAAATAAAAAAGTTGACATGCCACGCCCCCTTTTTTGAAAATTTGGAAATTTGCCATTTTTGACCAAAAAATGTTATTTTTGGATAAATACACCTTATTTGACCATAATTAGATGATATCAACCCTAAAAGCACAGAAAAAGTCCAATCTGCCCTCTTTTTTAAGGTCTTTCCCTTTCCAAGGGAAGACCTTATTGTATTTCTTCTGATTATTATTATTAAGGTCTTTCCCTTTCCAAGGGAAGACCTTATTGTATTTCTTCTGATTATTATTATTATTATTATTTTCTTTCTTCCGCCGTTTCGCCAAATTTCAACTATGAGAAGTACGCGACATGTCGCAATGATACTTAGTATACTTTATCGGTCAATGTTTGTCGTTTCAGAAAAAACACTTGGGTACCGTACCCTTTCGCGCATAAGAGTTATGCCCCTTTAAGCTGTAAAGTTTGTTTATTCTTCTCCTCTTAACCCATTAAAGTTATCAAGTTTAATCCTTTTGAAATAGGAAGAGTAACTCATGAAGTTGTGCCAATGATATTTTTTATACTGATATATTGACCAATTAAGGAGATATTCCCCTTTAAACTTTGACTTTTTTAGTATAAAATTCTAAAATCAACAAATCTTAAGATATTTCAATGAAACTTGGTATACAGGGTCAGTGACCCCTAAGGACCAGAATAAGGTCAAGGTCAAAGGTCAAGGTCATCATTTGTTGATTTGCCAAAAATGAACATTTTTTGATTGCGAAATAAGTCCATTAAGGAGAAACATTTTTCAGTACCCATTTTACTTTAAATATTGTGTTTATGTTCCCTCTACCCAACACAGAAAAAAAAATTGAAAAAAGTGAAAAAATGTTGTCGCGACATGGATTTTTGTGATTTTTACACCGTATCACTGTATTTAGCCATGATATGACCTTGAAGGTTTTTTCAAGGTCAAACCACCTTACCTTTACTATTCCAACCTATTTCAGTCATTAAAAGTCACCAGATGTCAAAAATAAAAAAGTTGACATGCCACGCCCCCTTTTTTGAAAATTTGGAAATTTGCCATTTTTGACAAAAAAATGTTATTTTTGGATAAATACACCTTATTTGACCATAATTAGATGATATCAACCCTAAAAGCACAGAAAAAGTCCAATCTGCCCTCTTTTTTAAGGTCTTTCCCTTTCCAAGGGAAGACCTTATTGTATTTCTTCTGATTATTATTATTAAGGTCTTTCCCTTTCCAAGGGAAGACCTTATTGTATTTCTTCTGATTATTATTATTATTATTATTTTCTTTCTTCCGCCGTTTCGCCAAATTTCAACTATGAGAAGTACGCGACATGTCGCAATGATACTTAGTATACTTTATCGGTCAATGTTTGTCGTTTCAGAAAAAACACTTGGGTACCGTACCCTTTCGCGCATAAGAGTTATGCCCCTTTAAGCTGTAAAGTTTGTTTATTCTTCTCCTCTTAACCCATTAAAGTTATCAAGTTCAATCCTTTTGAAATAGGAAGAGTAACTCATGAAGTTGTGCCAATGATATTTTTTATACTGATATATTGACCAATTAAGGAGATATTCCCCTTTAAACTTTGACTTTTTTAGTATAAAATTCTAAAATCAACAAATCTTAAGATATTTCAATGAAACTTGGTATACAGGGTCAGTGACCCCTAAGGACCAGAATAAGGTCAAGGTCAAAGGTCAAGGTCATCATTTGTTGATTTGCCAAAAATGAACATTTTTTGATTGCGAAATAAGTCCATTAAGGAGAAACATTTTTCAGTACCCATTTTACTTTAAATATTGTGTTTATGTTCCCTCTACCCAACACAGAAAAAAAAATTGAAAAAAGTGAAAAAATGTTGTCGCGACATGGATTTTTGTGATTTTTACACCGTATCACTGTATTTAGCCATGATATGACCTTGAAGGTTTTTTCAAGGTCAAACCACCTTACCTTTACTATTCCAACCTATTTCAGTCATTAAAAGTCACCAGATGTCAAAAATAAAAAAGTTGACATGCCACGCCCCCTTTTTTGAAAATTTGGAAATTTGCCATTTTTGACAAAAAAATGTTATTTTTGGATAAATACACCTTATTTGACCATAATTAGATGATATCAACCCTAAAAGCACAGAAAAAGTCCAATCTGCCCTCTTTTTTAAGGTCTTTCCCTTTCCAAGGGAAGACCTTATTGTATTTCTTCTGATTATTATTATTATTATTATTTTCTTTCTTCCGCCGTTTCGCCAAATTTCAACTATGAGAAGTACGCGACATGTCGCAATGATACTTAGTATACTTTATCGGTCAATGTTTGTCGTTTCAGAAAAAACACTTGGGTACTGTACCCTTTCGCGTATAAGAGTTATGCCCCTTTAAGCTGTAAAGTTTGTTTATTCTTCTCCTCTTAACCCATTAAAGTTATCAAGTTCAATCCTTTTGAAATAGGAAGAGTAACTCATGAAGTTGTGCCAATGATATTTTTTATACTGATATATTGACCAATTAAGGAGATATTCCCCTTTAAACTTTGACTTTTTTAGTATAAAATTCTAAAATCAACAAATCTTAAGATATTTCAATGAAACTTGGTATACAGGGTCAGTGACCCCTAAGGACCAGAATAAGGTCAAGGTCAAAGGTCAAGGTCATCATTTGTTGATTTGCCAAAAATGAACATTTTTTGATTGCGAAATAAGTCCATTAAGGAGAAACATTTTTCAGTACCCATTTTACTTTAAATATTGTGTTTATGTTCCCTCTACCCAACACAGAAAAAAAAATTGAAAAAAGTGAAAAAATGTTGTCGCGACATGGATTTTTGTGATTTTTACACCGTATCACTGTATTTAGCCATGATATGACCTTGAAGGTTTTTTCAAGGTCAAACCACCTTACCTTTACTATTCCAACCTATTTCAGTCATTAAAAGTCACCAGATGTCAAAAATAAAAAAGTTGACATGCCACGCCCCCTTTTTTGAAAATTTGGAAATTTGCCATTTTTGACAAAAAAATGTTATTTTTGGATAAATACACCTTATTTGACCATAATTAGATGATATCAACCCTAAAAGCACAGAAAAAGTCCAATCTGCCCTCTTTTTTAAGGTCTTTCCCTTTCCAAGGGAAGACCTTATTGTATTTCTTCTGATTATTATTATTATTATTATTTTCTTTCTTCCGCCGTTTCGCCAAATTTCAACTATGAGAAGTACGCGACATGTCGCAATGATACTTAGTATACTTTATCGGTCAATGTTTGTCGTTTCAGAAAAAACACTTGGGTACCGTACCCTTTCGCGCATAAGAGTTATGCCCCTTTAAGCTGTAAAGTTTGTTTATTCTTCTCCTCTTAACCCATTAAAGTTATCAAGTTCAATCCTTTTGAAATAGGAAGAGTAACTCTTGAAGTTGTGCCAATGATATTTTTTATATTGATATATTGACCAATTAAGGAGTTATTCCCCTTTAAACTTTGACTTTTTTAGTATAAAATTCTAAAATCAACAAATCTTAAGATATTTCAATGAAACTTGGTATACAGGATCAGTGACCCCTAAGGACCAAAATAAGGTCAAGGTCAAAGGTCAAGGTCATCATTTGTTGATTTGCAAAAAATTGATATTTTTTGATTGCGAAATAAGTCCAACAAGGAGAAACATTTTTCAGTACCCATTTTACTTTAAATAGTGTGTTTATGTTCCTTCTACCCAACACAGAAAAAAAATTTGAAAAAAGTGAAAAAATGTTGTCGCGACATGGATTTTTGTGATTTTTACACCGTATCACTGTATTTAGCCATGGTATGACCTTGAAGGTTTTTTCAAGGTCAAACTACCTTACCTTTACTATTCCAACCTATTTCAGTCATTAAAAGTCACCAGATGTCAAAAATAAAAAAGTTGACATGCCACGCCCCCTTTTTTGAAAATTTGGAAATTTGCCATTTTTGACAAAAAAATGTTATTTTTGGATAAATACACCTTATTTGACCATAATTAGATGATATCAACCCTAAAAGCACAGAAAAAGTCCAATCTGCCCTCTTTTTTAAGGTCTTTCCCTTTCCAAGGGAAGACCTTATTGTATTTCTTCTGATTATTATTATTATTATTATTTTCTTTCTTCCGCCGTTTCGCCAAATTTCAACTATGAGAAGTACGCGACATGTCGCAATGATACTTAGTATACTTTATCGGTCAATGTTTGTCGTTTCAGAAAAAACACTTGGGTACCGTACCCTTTCGCGCATAAGAGTTATGCCCCTTTAAGCTGTAAAGTTTGTTTATTCTTCTCCTCTTAACCCATTAAAGTTATCAAGTTCAATCCTTTTGAAATAGGAAGAGTAACTCTTGAAGTTGTGCCAATGATATTTTTTATATTGATATATTGACCAATTAAGGAGTTATTCCCCTTTAAACTTTGACTTTTTTAGTATAAAATTCTAAAATCAACAAATCTTAAGATATTTCAATGAAACTTGGTATACAGGATCAGTGACCCCTAAGGACCAAAATAAGGTCAAGGTCAAAGGTCAAGGTCATCATTTGTTGATTTGCAAAAAATTGATATTTTTTGATTGCGAAATAAGTCCAACAAGGAGAAACATTTTTCAGTACCCATTTTACTTTAAATAGTGTGTTTATGTTCCTTCTACCCAACACAGAAAAAAAATTTGAAAAAAGTGAAAAAATGTTGTCGCGACATGGATTTTTGTGATTTTTACACCGTATCACTGTATTTAGCCATGGTATGACCTTGAAGGTTTTTTCAAGGTCAAACTACCTTACCTTTACTATTCCAACCTATTTCAGTCATTAAAAGTCACCAGATGTCAAAAATAAAAAAGTTGACATGCCACGCCCCCTTTTTTGAAAATTTGGAAATTTGCCATTTTTGACAAAAAAATGTTATTTTTGGATAAATACACCTTATTTGACCATAATTAGATGATATCAACCCTAAAAGCACAGAAAAAGTCCAATCTGCCCTCTTTTTTAAGGTCTTTCCCTTTCCAAGGGAAGACCTTATTGTATTTCTTCTGATTATTATTATTATTATTATTTTCTTTCTTCCGCCGTTTCGCCAAATTTCAACTATGAGAAGTACGCGACATGTCGCAATGATACTTAGTATACTTTATCGGTCAATGTTTGTCGTTTCAGAAAAAACACTTGGGTACCGTACCCTTTCGCGCATAAGAGTTATGCCCCTTTAAGCTGTAAAGTTTGTTTATTCTTCTCCTCTTAACCCATTAAAGTTATCAAGTTCAATCCTTTTGAAATAGGAAGAGTAACTCTTGAAGTTGTGCCAATGATATTTTTTATATTGATATATTGACCAATTAAGGAGTTATTCCCCTTTAAACTTTGACTTTTTTAGTATAAAATTCTAAAATCAACAAATCTTAAGATATTTCAATGAAACTTGGTATACAGGATCAGTGACCCCTAAGGACCAAAATAAGGTCAAGGTCAAAGGTCAAGGTCATCATTTGTTGATTTGCAAAAAATTGATATTTTTTGATTGCGAAATAAGTCCAACAAGGAGAAACATTTTTCAGTACCCATTTTACTTTAAATAGTGTGTTTATGTTCCTTCTACCCAACACAGAAAAAAAATTTGAAAAAAGTGAAAAAATGTTGTCGCGACATGGATTTTTGTGATTTTTACACCGTATCACTGTATTTAGCCATGGTATGACCTTGAAGGTTTTTTCAAGGTCAAACTACCTTACCTTTACTATTCCAACCTATTTCAGTCATTAAAAGTCACCAGATGTCAAAAATAAAAAAGTTGACATGCCACGCCCCCTTTTTTGAAAATTTGGAAATTTGCCATTTTTGACAAAAAAATGTTATTTTTGGATAAATACACCTTATTTGACCATAATTAGATGATATCAACCCTAAAAGCACAGAAAAAGTCCAATCTGCCCTCTTTTTTAAGGTCTTTCCCTTTCCAAGGGAAGACCTTATTGTATTTCTTCTGATTATTATTATTATTATTATTTTCTTTCTTCCGCCGTTTCGCCAAATTTCAACTATGAGAAGTACGCGACATGTCGCAATGATACTTAGTATACTTTATCGGTCAATGTTTGTCGTTTCAGAAAAAACACTTGGGTACCGTACCCTTTCGCGCATAAGAGTTATGCCCCTTTAAGCTGTAAAGTTTGTTTATTCTTCTCCTCTTAACCCATTAAAGTTATCAAGTTCAATCCTTTTGAAATAGGAAGAGTAACTCTTGAAGTTGTGCCAATGATATTTTTTATATTGATATATTGACCAATTAAGGAGTTATTCCCCTTTAAACTTTGACTTTTTTAGTATAAAATTCTAAAATCAACAAATCTTAAGATATTTCAATGAAACTTGGTATACAGGATCAGTGACCCCTAAGGACCAAAATAAGGTCAAGGTCAAAGGTCAAGGTCATCATTTGTTGATTTGCAAAAAATTGATATTTTTTGATTGCGAAATAAGTCCAACAAGGAGAAACATTTTTCAGTACCCATTTTACTTTAAATAGTGTGTTTATGTTCCTTCTACCCAACACAGAAAAAAAATTTGAAAAAAGTGAAAAAATGTTGTCGCGACATGGATTTTTGTGATTTTTACACCGTATCACTGTATTTAGCCATGGTATGACCTTGAAGGTTTTTTCAAGGTCAAACTACCTTACCTTTACTATTCCAACCTATTTCAGTCATTAAAAGTCACCAGATGTCAAAAATAAAAAAGTTGACATGCCACGCCCCCTTTTTTGAAAATTTGGAAATTTGCCATTTTTGACAAAAAAATGTTATTTTTGGATAAATACACCTTATTTGACCATAATTAGATGATATCAACCCTAAAAGCACAGAAAAAGTCCAATCTGCCCTCTTTTTTAAGGTCTTTCCCTTTCCAAGGGAAGACCTTATTGTATTTCTTCTGATTATTATTATTATTATTATTTTCTTTCTTCCGCCGTTTCGCCAAATTTCAACTATGAGAAGTACGCGACATGTCGCAATGATACTTAGTATACTTTATCGGTCAATGTTTGTCGTTTCAGAAAAAACACTTGGGTACCGTACCCTTTCGCGCATAAGAGTTATGCCCCTTTAAGCTGTAAAGTTTGTTTATTCTTCTCCTCTTAACCCATTAAAGTTATCAAGTTCAATCCTTTTGAAATAGGAAGAGTAACTCTTGAAGTTGTGCCAATGATATTTTTTATATTGATATATTGACCAATTAAGGAGTTATTCCCCTTTAAACTTTGACTTTTTTAGTATAAAATTCTAAAATCAACAAATCTTAAGATATTTCAATGAAACTTGGTATACAGGATCAGTGACCCCTAAGGACCAAAATAAGGTCAAGGTCAAAGGTCAAGGTCATCATTTGTTGATTTGCAAAAAATTGATATTTTTTGATTGCGAAATAAGTCCAACAAGGAGAAACATTTTTCAGTACCCATTTTACTTTAAATAGTGTGTTTATGTTCCTTCTACCCAACACAGAAAAAAAATTTGAAAAAAGTGAAAAAATGTTGTCGCGACATGGATTTTTGTGATTTTTACACCGTATCACTGTATTTAGCCATGGTATGACCTTGAAGGTTTTTTCAAGGTCAAACTACCTTACCTTTACTATTCCAACCTATTTCAGTCATTAAAAGTCACCAGATGTCAAAAATAAAAAAGTTGACATGCCACGCCCCCTTTTTTGAAAATTTGGAAATTTGCCATTTTTGACAAAAAAATGTTATTTTTGGATAAATACACCTTATTTGACCATAATTAGATGATATCAACCCTAAAAGCACAGAAAAAGTCCAATCTGCCCTCTTTTTTAAGGTCTTTCCCTTTCCAAGGGAAGACCTTATTGTATTTCTTCTGATTATTATTATTATTATTATTTTCTTTCTTCCGCCGTTTCGCCAAATTTCAACTATGAGAAGTACGCGACATGTCGCAATGATACTTAGTATACTTTATCGGTCAATGTTTGTCGTTTCAGAAAAAACACTTGGGTACCGTACCCTTTCGCGCATAAGAGTTATGCCCCTTTAAGCTGTAAAGTTTGTTTATTCTTCTCCTCTTAACCCATTAAAGTTATCAAGTTCAATCCTTTTGAAATAGGAAGAGTAACTCTTGAAGTTGTGCCAATGATATTTTTTATATTGATATATTGACCAATTAAGGAGTTATTCCCCTTTAAACTTTGACTTTTTTAGTATAAAATTCTAAAATCAACAAATCTTAAGATATTTCAATGAAACTTGGTATACAGGATCAGTGACCCCTAAGGACCAAAATAAGGTCAAGGTCAAAGGTCAAGGTCATCATTTGTTGATTTGCAAAAAATTGATATTTTTTGATTGCGAAATAAGTCCAACAAGGAGAAACATTTTTCAGTACCCATTTTACTTTAAATAGTGTGTTTATGTTCCTTCTACCCAACACAGAAAAAAAATTTGAAAAAAGTGAAAAAATGTTGTCGCGACATGGATTTTTGTGATTTTTACACCGTATCACTGTATTTAGCCATGGTATGACCTTGAAGGTTTTTTCAAGGTCAAACTACCTTACCTTTACTATTCCAACCTATTTCAGTCATTAAAAGTCACCAGATGTCAAAAATAAAAAAGTTGACATGCCACGCCCCCTTTTTTGAAAATTTGGAAATTTGCCATTTTTGACAAAAAAATGTTATTTTTGGATAAATACACCTTATTTGACCATAATTAGATGATATCAACCCTAAAAGCACAGAAAAAGTCCAATCTGCCCTCTTTTTTAAGGTCTTTCCCTTTCCAAGGGAAGACCTTATTGTATTTCTTCTGATTATTATTATTATTATTATTTTCTTTCTTCCGCCGTTTCGCCAAATTTCAACTATGAGAAGTACGCGACATGTCGCAATGATACTTAGTATACTTTATCGGTCAATGTTTGTCGTTTCAGAAAAAACACTTGGGTACCGTACCCTTTCGCGCATAAGAGTTATGCCCCTTTAAGCTGTAAAGTTTGTTTATTCTTCTCCTCTTAACCCATTAAAGTTATCAAGTTCAATCCTTTTGAAATAGGAAGAGTAACTCTTGAAGTTGTGCCAATGATATTTTTTATATTGATATATTGACCAATTAAGGAGTTATTCCCCTTTAAACTTTGACTTTTTTAGTATAAAATTCTAAAATCAACAAATCTTAAGATATTTCAATGAAACTTGGTATACAGGATCAGTGACCCCTAAGGACCAAAATAAGGTCAAGGTCAAAGGTCAAGGTCATCATTTGTTGATTTGCAAAAAATTGATATTTTTTGATTGCGAAATAAGTCCAACAAGGAGAAACATTTTTCAGTACCCATTTTACTTTAAATAGTGTGTTTATGTTCCTTCTACCCAACACAGAAAAAAAATTTGAAAAAAGTGAAAAAATGTTGTCGCGACATGGATTTTTGTGATTTTTACACCGTATCACTGTATTTAGCCATGGTATGACCTTGAAGGTTTTTTCAAGGTCAAACTACCTTACCTTTACTATTCCAACCTATTTCAGTCATTAAAAGTCACCAGATGTCAAAAATAAAAAAGTTGACATGCCACGCCCCCTTTTTTGAAAATTTGGAAATTTGCCATTTTTGACAAAAAAATGTTATTTTTGGATAAATACACCTTATTTGACCATAATTAGATGATATCAACCCTAAAAGCACAGAAAAAGTCCAATCTGCCCTCTTTTTTAAGGTCTTTCCCTTTCCAAGGGAAGACCTTATTGTATTTCTTCTGATTATTATTATTATTATTATTTTCTTTCTTCCGCCGTTTCGCCAAATTTCAACTATGAGAAGTACGCGACATGTCGCAATGATACTTAGTATACTTTATCGGTCAATGTTTGTCGTTTCAGAAAAAACACTTGGGTACCGTACCCTTTCGCGCATAAGAGTTATGCCCCTTTAAGCTGTAAAGTTTGTTTATTCTTCTCCTCTTAACCCATTAAAGTTATCAAGTTCAATCCTTTTGAAATAGGAAGAGTAACTCTTGAAGTTGTGCCAATGATATTTTTTATATTGATATATTGACCAATTAAGGAGTTATTCCCCTTTAAACTTTGACTTTTTTAGTATAAAATTCTAAAATCAACAAATCTTAAGATATTTCAATGAAACTTGGTATACAGGATCAGTGACCCCTAAGGACCAAAATAAGGTCAAGGTCAAAGGTCAAGGTCATCATTTGTTGATTTGCAAAAAATTGATATTTTTTGATTGCGAAATAAGTCCAACAAGGAGAAACATTTTTCAGTACCCATTTTACTTTAAATAGTGTGTTTATGTTCCTTCTACCCAACACAGAAAAAAAATTTGAAAAAAGTGAAAAAATGTTGTCGCGACATGGATTTTTGTGATTTTTACACCGTATCACTGTATTTAGCCATGGTATGACCTTGAAGGTTTTTTCAAGGTCAAACTACCTTACCTTTACTATTCCAACCTATTTCAGTCATTAAAAGTCACCAGATGTCAAAAATAAAAAAGTTGACATGCCACGCCCCCTTTTTTGAAAATTTGGAAATTTGCCATTTTTGACAAAAAAATGTTATTTTTGGATAAATACACCTTATTTGACCATAATTAGATGATATCAACCCTAAAAGCACAGAAAAAGTCCAATCTGCCCTCTTTTTTAAGGTCTTTCCCTTTCCAAGGGAAGACCTTATTGTATTTCTTCTGATTATTATTATTATTATTATTTTCTTTCTTCCGCCGTTTCGCCAAATTTCAACTATGAGAAGTACGCGACATGTCGCAATGATACTTAGTATACTTTATCGGTCAATGTTTGTCGTTTCAGAAAAAACACTTGGGTACCGTACCCTTTCGCGCATAAGAGTTATGCCCCTTTAAGCTGTAAAGTTTGTTTATTCTTCTCCTCTTAACCCATTAAAGTTATCAAGTTCAATCCTTTTGAAATAGGAAGAGTAACTCTTGAAGTTGTGCCAATGATATTTTTTATATTGATATATTGACCAATTAAGGAGTTATTCCCCTTTAAACTTTGACTTTTTTAGTATAAAATTCTAAAATCAACAAATCTTAAGATATTTCAATGAAACTTGGTATACAGGATCAGTGACCCCTAAGGACCAAAATAAGGTCAAGGTCAAAGGTCAAGGTCATCATTTGTTGATTTGCAAAAAATTGATATTTTTTGATTGCGAAATAAGTCCAACAAGGAGAAACATTTTTCAGTACCCATTTTACTTTAAATAGTGTGTTTATGTTCCTTCTACCCAACACAGAAAAAAAATTTGAAAAAAGTGAAAAAATGTTGTCGCGACATGGATTTTTGTGATTTTTACACCGTATCACTGTATTTAGCCATGGTATGACCTTGAAGGTTTTTTCAAGGTCAAACTACCTTACCTTTACTATTCCAACCTATTTCAGTCATTAAAAGTCACCAGATGTCAAAAATAAAAAAGTTGACATGCCACGCCCCCTTTTTTGAAAATTTGGAAATTTGCCATTTTTGACAAAAAAATGTTATTTTTGGATAAATACACCTTATTTGACCATAATTAGATGATATCAACCCTAAAAGCACAGAAAAAGTCCAATCTGCCCTCTTTTTTAAGGTCTTTCCCTTTCCAAGGGAAGACCTTATTGTATTTCTTCTGATTATTATTATTATTATTATTTTCTTTCTTCCGCCGTTTCGCCAAATTTCAACTATGAGAAGTACGCGACATGTCGCAATGATACTTAGTATACTTTATCGGTCAATGTTTGTCGTTTCAGAAAAAACACTTGGGTACCGTACCCTTTCGCGCATAAGAGTTATGCCCCTTTAAGCTGTAAAGTTTGTTTATTCTTCTCCTCTTAACCCATTAAAGTTATCAAGTTCAATCCTTTTGAAATAGGAAGAGTAACTCTTGAAGTTGTGCCAATGATATTTTTTATATTGATATATTGACCAATTAAGGAGTTATTCCCCTTTAAACTTTGACTTTTTTAGTATAAAATTCTAAAATCAACAAATCTTAAGATATTTCAATGAAACTTGGTATACAGGATCAGTGACCCCTAAGGACCAAAATAAGGTCAAGGTCAAAGGTCAAGGTCATCATTTGTTGATTTGCAAAAAATTGATATTTTTTGATTGCGAAATAAGTCCAACAAGGAGAAACATTTTTCAGTACCCATTTTACTTTAAATAGTGTGTTTATGTTCCTTCTACCCAACACAGAAAAAAAATTTGAAAAAAGTGAAAAAATGTTGTCGCGACATGGATTTTTGTGATTTTTACACCGTATCACTGTATTTAGCCATGGTATGACCTTGAAGGTTTTTTCAAGGTCAAACTACCTTACCTTTACTATTCCAACCTATTTCAGTCATTAAAAGTCACCAGATGTCAAAAATAAAAAAGTTGACATGCCACGCCCCCTTTTTTGAAAATTTGGAAATTTGCCATTTTTGACAAAAAAATGTTATTTTTGGATAAATACACCTTATTTGACCATAATTAGATGATATCAACCCTAAAAGCACAGAAAAAGTCCAATCTGCCCTCTTTTTTAAGGTCTTTCCCTTTCCAAGGGAAGACCTTATTGTATTTCTTCTGATTATTATTATTATTATTATTTTCTTTCTTCCGCCGTTTCGCCAAATTTCAACTATGAGAAGTACGCGACATGTCGCAATGATACTTAGTATACTTTATCGGTCAATGTTTGTCGTTTCAGAAAAAACACTTGGGTACCGTACCCTTTCGCGCATAAGAGTTATGCCCCTTTAAGCTGTAAAGTTTGTTTATTCTTCTCCTCTTAACCCATTAAAGTTATCAAGTTCAATCCTTTTGAAATAGGAAGAGTAACTCTTGAAGTTGTGCCAATGATATTTTTTATATTGATATATTGACCAATTAAGGAGTTATTCCCCTTTAAACTTTGACTTTTTTAGTATAAAATTCTAAAATCAACAAATCTTAAGATATTTCAATGAAACTTGGTATACAGGATCAGTGACCCCTAAGGACCAAAATAAGGTCAAGGTCAAAGGTCAAGGTCATCATTTGTTGATTTGCAAAAAATTGATATTTTTTGATTGCGAAATAAGTCCAACAAGGAGAAACATTTTTCAGTACCCATTTTACTTTAAATAGTGTGTTTATGTTCCTTCTACCCAACACAGAAAAAAAATTTGAAAAAAGTGAAAAAATGTTGTCGCGACATGGATTTTTGTGATTTTTACACCGTATCACTGTATTTAGCCATGGTATGACCTTGAAGGTTTTTTCAAGGTCAAACTACCTTACCTTTACTATTCCAACCTATTTCAGTCATTAAAAGTCACCAGATGTCAAAAATAAAAAAGTTGACATGCCACGCCCCCTTTTTTGAAAATTTGGAAATTTGCCATTTTTGACAAAAAAATGTTATTTTTGGATAAATACACCTTATTTGACCATAATTAGATGATATCAACCCTAAAAGCACAGAAAAAGTCCAATCTGCCCTCTTTTTTAAGGTCTTTCCCTTTCCAAGGGAAGACCTTATTGTATTTCTTCTGATTATTATTATTATTATTATTTTCTTTCTTCCGCCGTTTCGCCAAATTTCAACTATGAGAAGTACGCGACATGTCGCAATGATACTTAGTATACTTTATCGGTCAATGTTTGTCGTTTCAGAAAAAACACTTGGGTACCGTACCCTTTCGCGCATAAGAGTTATGCCCCTTTAAGCTGTAAAGTTTGTTTATTCTTCTCCTCTTAACCCATTAAAGTTATCAAGTTCAATCCTTTTGAAATAGGAAGAGTAACTCTTGAAGTTGTGCCAATGATATTTTTTATATTGATATATTGACCAATTAAGGAGTTATTCCCCTTTAAACTTTGACTTTTTTAGTATAAAATTCTAAAATCAACAAATCTTAAGATATTTCAATGAAACTTGGTATACAGGATCAGTGACCCCTAAGGACCAAAATAAGGTCAAGGTCAAAGGTCAAGGTCATCATTTGTTGATTTGCAAAAAATTGATATTTTTTGATTGCGAAATAAGTCCAACAAGGAGAAACATTTTTCAGTACCCATTTTACTTTAAATAGTGTGTTTATGTTCCTTCTACCCAACACAGAAAAAAAATTTGAAAAAAGTGAAAAAATGTTGTCGCGACATGGATTTTTGTGATTTTTACACCGTATCACTGTATTTAGCCATGGTATGACCTTGAAGGTTTTTTCAAGGTCAAACTACCTTACCTTTACTATTCCAACCTATTTCAGTCATTAAAAGTCACCAGATGTCAAAAATAAAAAAGTTGACATGCCACGCCCCCTTTTTTGAAAATTTGGAAATTTGCCATTTTTGACAAAAAAATGTTATTTTTGGATAAATACACCTTATTTGACCATAATTAGATGATATCAACCCTAAAAGCACAGAAAAAGTCCAATCTGCCCTCTTTTTTAAGGTCTTTCCCTTTCCAAGGGAAGACCTTATTGTATTTCTTCTGATTATTATTATTATTATTATTTTCTTTCTTCCGCCGTTTCGCCAAATTTCAACTATGAGAAGTACGCGACATGTCGCAATGATACTTAGTATACTTTATCGGTCAATGTTTGTCGTTTCAGAAAAAACACTTGGGTACCGTACCCTTTCGCGCATAAGAGTTATGCCCCTTTAAGCTGTAAAGTTTGTTTATTCTTCTCCTCTTAACCCATTAAAGTTATCAAGTTCAATCCTTTTGAAATAGGAAGAGTAACTCTTGAAGTTGTGCCAATGATATTTTTTATATTGATATATTGACCAATTAAGGAGTTATTCCCCTTTAAACTTTGACTTTTTTAGTATAAAATTCTAAAATCAACAAATCTTAAGATATTTCAATGAAACTTGGTATACAGGATCAGTGACCCCTAAGGACCAAAATAAGGTCAAGGTCAAAGGTCAAGGTCATCATTTGTTGATTTGCAAAAAATTGATATTTTTTGATTGCGAAATAAGTCCAACAAGGAGAAACATTTTTCAGTACCCATTTTACTTTAAATAGTGTGTTTATGTTCCTTCTACCCAACACAGAAAAAAAATTTGAAAAAAGTGAAAAAATGTTGTCGCGACATGGATTTTTGTGATTTTTACACCGTATCACTGTATTTAGCCATGGTATGACCTTGAAGGTTTTTTCAAGGTCAAACTACCTTACCTTTACTATTCCAACCTATTTCAGTCATTAAAAGTCACCAGATGTCAAAAATAAAAAAGTTGACATGCCACGCCCCCTTTTTTGAAAATTTGGAAATTTGCCATTTTTGACAAAAAAATGTTATTTTTGGATAAATACACCTTATTTGACCATAATTAGATGATATCAACCCTAAAAGCACAGAAAAAGTCCAATCTGCCCTCTTTTTTAAGGTCTTTCCCTTTCCAAGGGAAGACCTTATTGTATTTCTTCTGATTATTATTATTATTATTATTTTCTTTCTTCCGCCGTTTCGCCAAATTTCAACTATGAGAAGTACGCGACATGTCGCAATGATACTTAGTATACTTTATCGGTCAATGTTTGTCGTTTCAGAAAAAACACTTGGGTACCGTACCCTTTCGCGCATAAGAGTTATGCCCCTTTAAGCTGTAAAGTTTGTTTATTCTTCTCCTCTTAACCCATTAAAGTTATCAAGTTCAATCCTTTTGAAATAGGAAGAGTAACTCTTGAAGTTGTGCCAATGATATTTTTTATATTGATATATTGACCAATTAAGGAGTTATTCCCCTTTAAACTTTGACTTTTTTAGTATAAAATTCTAAAATCAACAAATCTTAAGATATTTCAATGAAACTTGGTATACAGGATCAGTGACCCCTAAGGACCAAAATAAGGTCAAGGTCAAAGGTCAAGGTCATCATTTGTTGATTTGCAAAAAATTGATATTTTTTGATTGCGAAATAAGTCCAACAAGGAGAAACATTTTTCAGTACCCATTTTACTTTAAATAGTGTGTTTATGTTCCTTCTACCCAACACAGAAAAAAAATTTGAAAAAAGTGAAAAAATGTTGTCGCGACATGGATTTTTGTGATTTTTACACCGTATCACTGTATTTAGCCATGGTATGACCTTGAAGGTTTTTTCAAGGTCAAACTACCTTACCTTTACTATTCCAACCTATTTCAGTCATTAAAAGTCACCAGATGTCAAAAATAAAAAAGTTGACATGCCACGCCCCCTTTTTTGAAAATTTGGAAATTTGCCATTTTTGACAAAAAAATGTTATTTTTGGATAAATACACCTTATTTGACCATAATTAGATGATATCAACCCTAAAAGCACAGAAAAAGTCCAATCTGCCCTCTTTTTTAAGGTCTTTCCCTTTCCAAGGGAAGACCTTATTGTATTTCTTCTGATTATTATTATTATTATTATTTTCTTTCTTCCGCCGTTTCGCCAAATTTCAACTATGAGAAGTACGCGACATGTCGCAATGATACTTAGTATACTTTATCGGTCAATGTTTGTCGTTTCAGAAAAAACACTTGGGTACCGTACCCTTTCGCGCATAAGAGTTATGCCCCTTTAAGCTGTAAAGTTTGTTTATTCTTCTCCTCTTAACCCATTAAAGTTATCAAGTTCAATCCTTTTGAAATAGGAAGAGTAACTCTTGAAGTTGTGCCAATGATATTTTTTATATTGATATATTGACCAATTAAGGAGTTATTCCCCTTTAAACTTTGACTTTTTTAGTATAAAATTCTAAAATCAACAAATCTTAAGATATTTCAATGAAACTTGGTATACAGGATCAGTGACCCCTAAGGACCAAAATAAGGTCAAGGTCAAAGGTCAAGGTCATCATTTGTTGATTTGCAAAAAATTGATATTTTTTGATTGCGAAATAAGTCCAACAAGGAGAAACATTTTTCAGTACCCATTTTACTTTAAATAGTGTGTTTATGTTCCTTCTACCCAACACAGAAAAAAAATTTGAAAAAAGTGAAAAAATGTTGTCGCGACATGGATTTTTGTGATTTTTACACCGTATCACTGTATTTAGCCATGGTATGACCTTGAAGGTTTTTTCAAGGTCAAACTACCTTACCTTTACTATTCCAACCTATTTCAGTCATTAAAAGTCACCAGATGTCAAAAATAAAAAAGTTGACATGCCACGCCCCCTTTTTTGAAAATTTGGAAATTTGCCATTTTTGACAAAAAAATGTTATTTTTGGATAAATACACCTTATTTGACCATAATTAGATGATATCAACCCTAAAAGCACAGAAAAAGTCCAATCTGCCCTCTTTTTTAAGGTCTTTCCCTTTCCAAGGGAAGACCTTATTGTATTTCTTCTGATTATTATTATTATTATTATTTTCTTTCT
>CAXARO010000004.1:0-12933 GCA_963971305.1 Arcuatula senhousia | reverse complement strand
ACCATGGATTGTGGAACAATGAAAAATTTACCCAGCTGGGGATTTTGGGAATGGATTATGCTAGCATAGAGCTAGCAAATACCAAAAGCTCGGTCCAAACTTTGCCGTAGGGGCTAAGCATAGGCAGTACCAAGACGAAGGGTTATATGGCCAGGGGGGACCCTACTTTGACCATGGATTGTGGAACAATGAAAAATTTACCCAGCTGGGGATTTTGGGAATGGATTATGCTAGCATAGAGCTAGCAAATCCCAAAAGCTCGGTCCAAACTTTGCCGTAGGGGCTAAGCATAGGCAGTACCAAGACGAAGGGTTATATGGCCAGGGGGGACCCTACTTTGACCATGGATTGTGGAACAATGAAAAATTTACCCAGCTGGGGATTTTGGGAATGGATTATGCTAGCATAGAGCTAGCAAATACCAAAAGCTCGGTCCAAACTTTGCCGTAGGGGCTAAGCATAGGCAGTACCAAGACGAAGGGTTATATGGCCAGGGGGGACCCTACTTTGACCATGGATTGTGGAACAATGAAAAATTTACCCAGCTGGGGATTTTGGGAATGGATTATGCTAGCATAGAGCTAGCAAATCCCAAAAGCTCGGTCCAAACTTTGCCGTAGGGGCTAAGCATAGGCAGTACCAAGACGAAGGGTTATATGGCCAGGGGGGACCCTACTTTGACCATGGATTGTGGAACAATGAAAAATTTACCCAGCTGGGGATTTTGGGAATGGATTATGCTAGCATAGAGCTAGCAAATACCAAAAGCTCGGTCCAAACTTTGCCGTAGGGGCTAAGCATAGGCAGTACCAAGACGAAGGGTTATATGGCCAGGGGGGACCCTACTTTGACCATGGATTGTGGAACAATGAAAAATTTACCCAGCTGGGGATTTTGGGAATGGATTATGCTAGCATAGAGCTAGCAAATCCCAAAAGCTCGGTCCAAACTTTGCCGTAGGGGCTAAGCATAGGCAGTACCAAGACGAAGGGTTATATGGCCAGGGGGGACCCTACTTTGACCATGGATTGTGGAACAATGAAAAATTTACCCAGCTGGGGATTTTGGGAATGGATTATGCTAGCATAGAGCTAGCAAATACCAAAAGCTCGGTCCAAACTTTGCCGTAGGGGCTAAGCATAGGCAGTACCAAGACGAAGGGTTATATGGCCAGGGGGGACCCTACTTTGACCATGGATTGTGGAACAATGAAAAATTTACCCAGCTGGGGATTTTGGGAATGGATTATGCTAGCATAGAGCTAGCAAATCCCAAAAGCTCGGTCCAAACTTTGCCGTAGGGGCTAAGCATAGGCAGTACCAAGACGAAGGGTTATATGGCCAGGGGGGACCCTACTTTGACCATGGATTGTGGAACAATGAAAAATTTACCCAGCTGGGGATTTTGGGAATGGATTATGCTAGCATAGAGCTAGCAAATACCAAAAGCTCGGTCCAAACTTTGCCGTAGGGGCTAAGCATAGGCAGTACCAAGACGAAGGGTTATATGGCCAGGGGGGACCCTACTTTGACCATGGATTGTGGAACAATGAAAAATTTACCCAGCTGGGGATTTTGGGAATGGATTATGCTAGCATAGAGCTAGCAAATCCCAAAAGCTCGGTCCAAACTTTGCCGTAGGGGCTAAGCATAGGCAGTACCAAGACGAAGGGTTATATGGCCAGGGGGGACCCTACTTTGACCATGGATTGTGGAACAATGAAAAATTTACCCAGCTGGGGATTTTGGGAATGGATTATGCTAGCATAGAGCTAGCAAATACCAAAAGCTCGGTCCAAACTTTGCCGTAGGGGCTAAGCATAGGCAGTACCAAGACGAAGGGTTATATGGCCAGGGGGGACCCTACTTTGACCATGGATTGTGGAACAATGAAAAATTTACCCAGCTGGGGATTTTGGGAATGGATTATGCTAGCATAGAGCTAGCAAATCCCAAAAGCTCGGTCCAAACTTTGCCGTAGGGGCTAAGCATAGGCAGTACCAAGACGAAGGGTTATATGGCCAGGGGGGACCCTACTTTGACCATGGATTGTGGAACAATGAAAAATTTACCCAGCTGGGGATTTTGGGAATGGATTATGCTAGCATAGAGCTAGCAAATACCAAAAGCTCGGTCCAAACTTTGCCGTAGGGGCTAAGCATAGGCAGTACCAAGACGAAGGGTTATATGGCCAGGGGGGACCCTACTTTGACCATGGATTGTGGAACAATGAAAAATTTACCCAGCTGGGGATTTTGGGAATGGATTATGCTAGCATAGAGCTAGCAAATCCCAAAAGCTCGGTCCAAACTTTGCCGTAGGGGCTAAGCATAGGCAGTACCAAGACGAAGGGTTATATGGCCAGGGGGGACCCTACTTTGACCATGGATTGTGGAACAATGAAAAATTTACCCAGCTGGGGATTTTGGGAATGGATTATGCTAGCATAGAGCTAGCAAATACCAAAAGCTCGGTCCAAACTTTGCCGTAGGGGCTAAGCATAGGCAGTACCAAGACGAAGGGTTATATGGCCAGGGGGGACCCTACTTTGACCATGGATTGTGGAACAATGAAAAATTTACCCAGCTGGGGATTTTGGGAATGGATTATGCTAGCATAGAGCTAGCAAATCCCAAAAGCTCGGTCCAAACTTTGCCGTAGGGGCTAAGCATAGGCAGTACCAAGACGAAGGGTTATATGGCCAGGGGGGACCCTACTTTGACCATGGATTGTGGAACAATGAAAAATTTACCCAGCTGGGGATTTTGGGAATGGATTATGCTAGCATAGAGCTAGCAAATACCAAAAGCTCGGTCCAAACTTTGCCGTAGGGGCTAAGCATAGGCAGTACCAAGACGAAGGGTTATATGGCCAGGGGGGACCCTACTTTGACCATGGATTGTGGAACAATGAAAAATTTACCCAGCTGGGGATTTTGGGAATGGATTATGCTAGCATAGAGCTAGCAAATCCCAAAAGCTCGGTCCAAACTTTGCCGTAGGGGCTAAGCATAGGCAGTACCAAGACGAAGGGTTATATGGCCAGGGGGGACCCTACTTTGACCATGGATTGTGGAACAATGAAAAATTTACCCAGCTGGGGATTTTGGGAATGGATTATGCTAGCATAGAGCTAGCAAATACCAAAAGCTCGGTCCAAACTTTGCCGTAGGGGCTAAGCATAGGCAGTACCAAGACGAAGGGTTATATGGCCAGGGGGGACCCTACTTTGACCATGGATTGTGGAACAATGAAAAATTTACCCAGCTGGGGATTTTGGGAATGGATTATGCTAGCATAGAGCTAGCAAATCCCAAAAGCTCGGTCCAAACTTTGCCGTAGGGGCTAAGCATAGGCAGTACCAAGACGAAGGGTTATATGGCCAGGGGGGACCCTACTTTGACCATGGATTGTGGAACAATGAAAAATTTACCCAGCTGGGGATTTTGGGAATGGATTATGCTAGCATAGAGCTAGCAAATACCAAAAGCTCGGTCCAAACTTTGCCGTAGGGGCTAAGCATAGGCAGTACCAAGACGAAGGGTTATATGGCCAGGGGGGACCCTACTTTGACCATGGATTGTGGAACAATGAAAAATTTACCCAGCTGGGGATTTTGGGAATGGATTATGCTAGCATAGAGCTAGCAAATCCCAAAAGCTCGGTCCAAACTTTGCCGTAGGGGCTAAGCATAGGCAGTACCAAGACGAAGGGTTATATGGCCAGGGGGGACCCTACTTTGACCATGGATTGTGGAACAATGAAAAATTTACCCAGCTGGGGATTTTGGGAATGGATTATGCTAGCATAGAGCTAGCAAACCCAAAAGCTCGGTCCAAACTTTGCCGTAGGGGCTAAGCATAGGCAGTACCAAGACGAAGGGTTATATGGCCAGGGGGGACCCTACTTTGACCATGGATTGTGGAACAATGAAAAATTTACCCAGCTGGGGATTTTGGGAATGGATTATGCTAGCATAGAGCTAGCAAATACCAAAAGCTCGGTCCAAACTTTGCCGTAGGGGCTAAGCATAGGCAGTACCAAGACGAAGGGTTATATGGCCAGGGGGGACCCTACTTTGACCATGGATTGTGGAACAATGAAAAATTTACCCAGCTGGGGATTTTGGGAATGGATTATGCTAGCATAGAGCTAGCAAATCCCAAAAGCTCGGTCCAAACTTTGCCGTAGGGGCTAAGCATAGGCAGTACCAAGACGAAGGGTTATATGGCCAGGGGGGACCCTACTTTGACCATGGATTGTGGAACAATGAAAAATTTACCCAGCTGGGGATTTTGGGAATGGATTATGCTAGCATAGAGCTAGCAAATACCAAAAGCTCGGTCCAAACTTTGCCGTAGGGGCTAAGCATAGGCAGTACCAAGACGAAGGGTTATATGGCCAGGGGGGACCCTACTTTGACCATGGATTGTGGAACAATGAAAAATTTACCCAGCTGGGGATTTTGGGAATGGATTATGCTAGCATAGAGCTAGCAAATACCAAAAGCTCGGTCCAAACTTTGCCGTAGGGGCTAAGCATAGGCAGTACCAAGACGAAGGGTTATATGGCCAGGGGGGACCCTACTTTGACCATGGATTGTGGAACAATGAAAAATTTACCCAGCTGGGGATTTTGGGAATGGATTATGCTAGCATAGAGCTAGCAAATCCCAAAAGCTCGGTCCAAACTTTGCCGTAGGGGCTAAGCATAGGCAGTACCAAGACGAAGGGTTATATGGCCAGGGGGGACCCTACTTTGACCATGGATTGTGGAACAATGAAAAATTTACCCAGCTGGGGATTTTGGGAATGGATTATGCTAGCATAGAGCTAGCAAATACCAAAAGCTCGGTCCAAACTTTGCCGTAGGGGCTAAGCATAGGCAGTACCAAGACGAAGGGTTATATGGCCAGGGGGGACCCTACTTTGACCATGGATTGTGGAACAATGAAAAATTTACCCAGCTGGGGATTTTGGGAATGGATTATGCTAGCATAGAGCTAGCAAATCCCAAAAGCTCGGTCCAAACTTTGCCGTAGGGGCTAAGCATAGGCAGTACCAAGACGAAGGGTTATATGGCCAGGGGGGACCCTACTTTGACCATGGATTGTGGAACAATGAAAAATTTACCCAGCTGGGGATTTTGGGAATGGATTATGCTAGCATAGAGCTAGCAAATACCAAAAGCTCGGTCCAAACTTTGCCGTAGGGGCTAAGCATAGGCAGTACCAAGACGAAGGGTTATATGGCCAGGGGGGACCCTACTTTGACCATGGATTGTGGAACAATGAAAAATTTACCCAGCTGGGGATTTTGGGAATGGATTATGCTAGCATAGAGCTAGCAAATCCCAAAAGCTCGGTCCAAACTTTGCCGTAGGGGCTAAGCATAGGCAGTACCAAGACGAAGGGTTATATGGCCAGGGGGGACCCTACTTTGACCATGGATTGTGGAACAATGAAAAATTTACCCAGCTGGGGATTTTGGGAATGGATTATGCTAGCATAGAGCTAGCAAATACCAAAAGCTCGGTCCAAACTTTGCCGTAGGGGCTAAGCATAGGCAGTACCAAGACGAAGGGTTATATGGCCAGGGGGGACCCTACTTTGACCATGGATTGTGGAACAATGAAAAATTTACCCAGCTGGGGATTTTGGGAATGGATTATGCTAGCATAGAGCTAGCAAATCCCAAAAGCTCGGTCCAAACTTTGCCGTAGGGGCTAAGCATAGGCAGTACCAAGACGAAGGGTTATATGGCCAGGGGGGACCCTACTTTGACCATGGATTGTGGAACAATGAAAAATTTACCCAGCTGGGGATTTTGGGAATGGATTATGCTAGCATAGAGCTAGCAAATCCCAAAAGCTCGGTCCAAACTTTGCCGTAGGGGCTAAGCATAGGCAGTACCAAGACGAAGGGTTATATGGCCAGGGGGGACCCTACTTTGACCATGGATTGTGGAACAATGAAAAATTTACCCAGCTGGGGATTTTGGGAATGGATTATGCTAGCATAGAGCTAGCAAATCCCAAAAGCTCGGTCCAAACTTTGCCGTAGGGGCTAAGCATAGGCAGTACCAAGACGAAGGGTTATATGGCCAGGGGGGACCCTACTTTGACCATGGATTGTGGAACAATGAAAAATTTACCCAGCTGGGGATTTTGGGAATGGATTATGCTAGCATAGAGCTAGCAAATACCAAAAGCTCGGTCCAAACTTTGCCGTAGGGGCTAAGCATAGGCAGTACCAAGACGAAGGGTTATATGGCCAGGGGGGACCCTACTTTGACCATGGATTGTGGAACAATGAAAAATTTACCCAGCTGGGGATTTTGGGAATGGATTATGCTAGCATAGAGCTAGCAAATCCCAAAAGCTCGGTCCAAACTTTGCCGTAGGGGCTAAGCATAGGCAGTACCAAGACGAAGGGTTATATGGCCAGGGGGGACCCTACTTTGACCATGGATTGTGGAACAATGAAAAATTTACCCAGCTGGGGATTTTGGGAATGGATTATGCTAGCATAGAGCTAGCAAATACCAAAAGCTCGGTCCAAACTTTGCCGTAGGGGCTAAGCATAGGCAGTACCAAGACGAAGGGTTATATGGCCAGGGGGGACCCTACTTTGACCATGGATTGTGGAACAATGAAAAATTTACCCAGCTGGGGATTTTGGGAATGGATTATGCTAGCATAGAGCTAGCAAATACCAAAAGCTCGGTCCAAACTTTGCCGTAGGGGCTAAGCATAGGCAGTACCAAGACGAAGGGTTATATGGCCAGGGGGGACCCTACTTTGACCATGGATTGTGGAACAATGAAAAATTTACCCAGCTGGGGATTTTGGGAATGGATTATGCTAGCATAGAGCTAGCAAATCCCAAAAGCTCGGTCCAAACTTTGCCGTAGGGGCTAAGCATAGGCAGTACCAAGACGAAGGGTTATATGGCCAGGGGGGACCCTACTTTGACCATGGATTGTGGAACAATGAAAAATTTACCCAGCTGGGGATTTTGGGAATGGATTATGCTAGCATAGAGCTAGCAAATACCAAAAGCTCGGTCCAAACTTTGCCGTAGGGGCTAAGCATAGGCAGTACCAAGACGAAGGGTTATATGGCCAGGGGGGACCCTACTTTGACCATGGATTGTGGAACAATGAAAAATTTACCCAGCTGGGGATTTTGGGAATGGATTATGCTAGCATAGAGCTAGCAAATCCCAAAAGCTCGGTCCAAACTTTGCCGTAGGGGCTAAGCATAGGCAGTACCAAGACGAAGGGTTATATGGCCAGGGGGGACCCTACTTTGACCATGGATTGTGGAACAATGAAAAATTTACCCAGCTGGGGATTTTGGGAATGGATTATGCTAGCATAGAGCTAGCAAATCCCAAAAGCTCGGTCCAAACTTTGCCGTAGGGGCTAAGCATAGGCAGTACCAAGACGAAGGGTTATATGGCCAGGGGGGACCCTACTTTGACCATGGATTGTGGAACAATGAAAAATTTACCCAGCTGGGGATTTTGGGAATGGATTATGCTAGCATAGAGCTAGCAAATCCCAAAAGCTCGGTCCAAACTTTGCCGTAGGGGCTAAGCATAGGCAGTACCAAGACGAAGGGTTATATGGCCAGGGGGGACCCTACTTTGACCATGGATTGTGGAACAATGAAAAATTTACCCAGCTGGGGATTTTGGGAATGGATTATGCTAGCATAGAGCTAGCAAATACCAAAAGCTCGGTCCAAACTTTGCCGTAGGGGCTAAGCATAGGCAGTACCAAGACGAAGGGTTATATGGCCAGGGGGGACCCTACTTTGACCATGGATTGTGGAACAATGAAAAATTTACCCAGCTGGGGATTTTGGGAATGGATTATGCTAGCATAGAGCTAGCAAATCCCAAAAGCTCGGTCCAAACTTTGCCGTAGGGGCTAAGCATAGGCAGTACCAAGACGAAGGGTTATATGGCCAGGGGGGACCCTACTTTGACCATGGATTGTGGAACAATGAAAAATTTACCCAGCTGGGGATTTTGGGAATGGATTATGCTAGCATAGAGCTAGCAAATACCAAAAGCTCGGTCCAAACTTTGCCGTAGGGGCTAAGCATAGGCAGTACCAAGACGAAGGGTTATATGGCCAGGGGGGACCCTACTTTGACCATGGATTGTGGAACAATGAAAAATTTACCCAGCTGGGGATTTTGGGAATGGATTATGCTAGCATAGAGCTAGCAAATCCCAAAAGCTCGGTCCAAACTTTGCCGTAGGGGCTAAGCATAGGCAGTACCAAGACGAAGGGTTATATGGCCTGGGGGGACCCTACTTTGACCATGGATTGTGGAACAATGAAAAATTTACCCCTGCTTGGTAAATTTTTACTTTTTTCTTGATAGTTGGTCAAACTTGGGTACCCTCGTCCGTCTGCCCCTACATTTTGGTACCACTATGGAATGAGCCCTACGGCAAAGTTTGGACCGAACTTTAAGGATATGCTACTACTATCCAAGCACTATTCAGTCCTTTAATTCCTATCTGGGTAAATTTTTACTTTTTTCTTGATTATCGGTCAAAGTTTGGTAACCTCGTCCTTCAGCCCCTACATCTTAGTACCCCTATGGAATGAGCCCTACGGCAAAGTTTGAACCGAGCTTTTGGGATATGCTAGTACTATCCTAGCACTATCCAGCCGTTTAATCCCCTGCTGGGTAAATTTTTACTTTTTTCTTGATTGTTGGTCAAAGATGGGAACCTCGTCCTTCTGCCCCTACATCTTGGTACCCCTATGGAATGAGCCCTACGGCAAAGTTTGGACCGAACTTTAAGGATATGCTACTACTATCCAAGCACTATTCAGTCCTTTAATTCCTATCTGGGTAAATTTTTACTTTTTTCTTGATTATCGGTCAAAGTTTGGTAACCTCGTCCGTCAGCCCCTACATCTTAGTACCCCTATGGAATGAGCCCTACGGCAAAGTTTGGACCGAACTTTTGGGATATGCTAGTACTACCCTAGCACTATCTAGCCCTTTAATCCCCTGATGGGTAAATTTTTACTTGTTTCTTGATAGTTGGTCAAACTTGGGTACCCTCGTCCGTCTGCCCCTACATTTTGGTACCACTATGGAATGAGCCCTACGGCAAAGTTTGGACCGAGCTTTTGAGATATGCTAGTACTATCCTACCACTATCTATCCCTTTAATCCCATGCTGGGTAAATTTTTACTTTTTTCTTGATAGCTGGTCAAACTTGGGTACCCTCGACCGTCTGCCCTTACATTTTGGTACCCCTATGGAATGAACCCTGCGGCAAAGTTTGGAGAGAGCTTTAAGGATATGTTAGTACTATCATAGCACTATTCAGTCCTTTAATCCCTTGCTGGGTAAATTTTTACTTTTTTCTTGATTGTTGGTCAAAGCTGGGTACCCTCGTCCGTCTGCCCCTCTATCTTAGTACCACTATGGAATGAGCCCTACGGCAAAGTTTGGACCGACCTTTATGATTTGCTAGTACTATCCTAGCACTATCTAGTCCTTTAATCCCTTGCTGGGTAAATTTTTACTTTTTGCTTGATTGTTGGTCAAATTTGGGTACCCTCGTCCGTCTGCCCCTACATCTTGGTACCCCTATGGAATGTTCCCTACGGCAAAGTTTGGACCGAGCTCTGGGGATATGCTTGTAATATCCTAGCACTATTTAGTCCTTTAATCCCTAGCTGGGTAAATTTTTACTTCATTCTTGATTGTTGGTCAAAGTTGGGTACCCTCGACCGTCTGACCCAACATCTTAGTACCCCTATGGAATGCGCCCTACGGCAAAGTTTGGACCGAGCTTTTAAGATATGCTAGTATTATCCTAGCACTATCCAATCCTTTAATCCCTGGCTGGGTAAATTTTTACTTTTTTGTTGATTGTTGGTCAAAGTTGGGAACCTCGTCCTTCTGCCCCTACATCTTGGTACCCCTATGGAATGTTCCCTACGGCAAAGTTTGGACCGAGTTTTTGGGGTATGCTAGTATTATCCTAGCACTATCCAGTCATTTAATCCCTAGCTGGGTAAATTTTTAGTTTTTTCTTGATTGTTGGTCAAGGTGGGTACCCTCGACCGTCTGCCCCTACATCTTGGTACCCATATGGAATAAGCCCTACGGCAAAGTTTGGACCGAGCTTTTAAGATATGCTAGTACTATTCTAGCACAATTTAGCCCTTTAATCCCCTGCTGGGTAAATTTTTACTTTTTTCTTGATAGTTGGTCAAACTTGGGTACCCTCGTCCGTCTGCCCCTACATTTTGGTACCACTATGGAATGAGCCCTACGGCAAAGTTTGGACCGAGCTTTTGGGATATGCTAGTATTATTCTAGCACTATCCTGTCCTTTAATCCCTAGCTGGGTAAATTTTTACTTGTTTCTTGATTGTTGGTCAAAGTTGGGAACCCTCGACCGTCTGCCCCTACATCTTGGTACCCATATGGAATGAGCCCTACGGCAAAGTTTGGACCGAGCTTTTGGGATATGCTAGTACTATCCTAGCACTATCCAGCCGTTTAATCCCCTGCTGGGTAAATTTTTACTTTTTTCTTGATTGTTGGTCAAAGATGGGAACCTCGTCCTTCTGCCCCTACATCTTGGTACCCCTATGGAATGAGCCCTACGGCAAAGTTTGGACCGAACTTTAAGGATATGCTACTACTATCCAAGCACTATTCAGTCCTTTAATTCCTATCTGGGTAAATTTTTACTTTTTTCTTGATTATCGGTCAAAATTTGGTACCCTCGTCCGTCAGCCCCTACATCTTAGTACCCCTATGGAATGAGCCCTACGGCAAAGTTTGGACCGAGCTTTTGGGATATGCTAGTAATATCCTAGCACTATCTAGCCCTTTAATCCCCTGCTGGGTAAATTTTTACTTTTTTCTTGATTGTTCGTCAAACTTGGGTACCCTCGTCCATCTGCCCCTACATCATGGTAACCCTATTGAATAAGCCCTACGGCAAAGTTTTGACCGAGCTTTTGGGATATGCTAGTACTATCCTAGCACTATCTAGCCCTTTAATCCCCTGCTGGGTAAATTTTTTACTTTTTTCTTGATAGTTGGTCAAACTTGGGTACCCTCGTCCGTCTGCCCCTACATTTTGGTACCACTATGGAATGCTCTCTACGGCAAAGTTCGGATCGAGCTTTTGGGATATGCTTGTACTATCCCAGCACTATCTAGCACTTAAATCCCATGCTGGGTAAATTTTTACTTGTTTCTTGATTGTTGGTCAAAGTTGGGTACCCTGGACCGTCTGCCCCTAGATTTTTATACCCCTATGGAATGAGCCCTATGGCAAAGTTTGGAAAGAGCTTTAAGGATATGCTAGTATTATCATAGCACTATTCAGTCCTTTAATCCCTATCTGGGTAAATTTTTACTTTTTTCTTGATTATTGGTCAAACTTGGGTACCCTCGTCCGTCTGCCCCTACATTTTAGTACAACTATGGAATGAGCCCTACGGCAAAGTTTGGACCGAGCTTTTGGAATATGCTAGTATTATCCTAGCACTATCCAGTCCTTTAATCCCCTGCTGGGTAAATTTTTACTTTTTTCTTGATTGTTCGTCAAACTTGGGTACCCTCGTCCATCTGCCCCTACATCTTGGTAACCCTATTGAATAAGCCATACGGCAAAGTTTTGACCGAGCTTTTGGGATATGCTAGTACTATCCTAGCACTATCTAGCCCTTTAATCCCCTGCTGGGTAAATTTTTTACTTTTTTCTTGATAGTTGGTCAAACTTGGGTACCCTCGTCCGTCTGCCCCTACATTTTGGTACCACTATGGAATGCTCTCTACGGCAAAGTTCGGATCGAGCTTTTGGGATATGCTTGTACTATCCCAGCACTATCTAGCACTTAAATCCCATGCTGGGTAAATTTTTACTTGTTTCTTGATTGTTGGTCAAAGTTGGGTACCCTGGACCGTCTGCCCCTAGATTTTAATACCTCTATGGAATGAGCCCTGCGGCAAAGTTTGGAAAGAGCTTTAAGGATATGCTAGTACTATCATAGCAATATTCAGTCCTTTAATCCCTATCTGGGTAAATTTTTACTTTTTTCTTGATTATTGGTCAAACTTGGGTACCCTCGTCCGTCTGCCCCTATATTTTAGTACCACTATGGAATGAGCCCTACGGCAAAGTTTGGACCGAGCTTTTGGGATATGCTAGTATTATCCTAGCACTATCCAGTCCTTTAATTCCTAGCTGGGTAAATTTTTACTTTTTTCTTGATTGTTGGTCAAAGTTGGGAACCCTCGACCGTCTGCCCCTACATCTTGGTATCCATATGGAATGAGCCCTACGGCAAAGTTTGGACCGAGCTTTTGGGATATGCTAGTATTATCCTAGCACTATCCAGTCCTTTAATTCCTAGCTGGGTAAATTTTTACTTTTTTCTTGATTGTTGGTCAAAGTTGGAAACCCTCGACCGTCTGCCCCTACATCTTGGTACCCATATGGAATGAGCCCTACGGCAAAGTTTGGAAAGAGCTTTAAGGATATGCTAGTACTATCATAGCACTATTCAGTCCTTTAATCCCTATCTGGGTAAATTTTTACTTTTTTCTTGATTATTGGTCAAACTTGGGTACCCTCGTCCGTCTGCCCCTACATTTTAGTACCACTATGGAATGAGCCCTACGGCAAAGTTTGGACCGACCTTTATGATTTGCTAGTACTATCCTAGCACTATCTAGTCCTTTAATCCCTTGCTGGGTAAATTTTTACTTTTTGCTTGATTGTTGGTCAAATTTGGGTACCCTCGTCCGTCTGCCCCTACATCTTGGTACCCCTATGGAATGTTCCCTACGGCAAAGTTTGGACCGAGCTCTGGGGATATGCTTGTACTATCCTAGCACTATTTAGTCCTTTAATCCCTAGCTGGGTAAA
>CAXARO010000003.1:0-55167 GCA_963971305.1 Arcuatula senhousia | reverse complement strand
CAACTAAGTTTTCCGGCCTTCATAATCTCTAAACTGATCTTCTGTTGCATTGTAAAATACAACAGATAAGGTGTAATGGATCTCCAATTTTGATTGGCTAGAAAATTGTGTTGCAAATTATCTTGTCCCGCGGTCTTGTAATTAATGCTAATTAATAAGCTGATAAAACTAGAATACTGACAAAGTCAGAAAGGGCCCCGCAGCAAAATATCTAAGTGTTTTCAAAATCATACGAACTTTAATTATAACCACTAAGGCATGTTCCATGGAATGCATATGAAACTACAGATCTGTATTGTTAATAGCCTTTGAGTTTTAATGTTCACAAAGTCCATAATTCTCAAAATCTGTGATTTTCAATAAAAAATGAAGTTTTTTCCAAAAATATTAATCAGATTTGCACGAAATTTTAATATGCAAATCAGGACATGCTCCTTAGCAGCTGAACAAAGTTTCAGAACTGTTTTGTTAACAGTTTTTGAGTTTTAGTGTTCACAAAGTCCAATTCTCAAAATCTGTGATTTTCGATAAAAAATGAAGTTTTTTACAAAAATATTAAACAGATTTGCACGAAATTTTAATATGCACATCATGACATGCTACTTAGCAGCTGTGCAAAGTTTCAGAACTGTATTGTTAACAGTTTTTGAGTTTTAGTGTTCACAAAGTCCAATTCTCAAAATCTGTGATTTTCGATAAAAAATGAAGATTTTTTCCAAAAATATTAATCAGATTTGCACGAAATTTTAATATGCAAATCAGGACATGCTACTAAGCAGCTGAACAAAGTTTCAGAACTGTTTGGTTAACAGTTTTTGAGTTTTTGTGTTCACAAAGTCCAATTCTCAAAATCTGTGATTTTCGTTTAAAAATAAAGTTTTTTCCAAAATTATTAATAAGATTTGCACGAAAATTTAATATGCACATCATGACATGCTACTTAGCAGCTGTGCAAAGTTTCAGAACTGTATTATAAACAGTTTTTGAGTTTTAGTGTTCACAAAGTCCAATTTTCAAAATCTGTGATTTTCGATAAAAAATGAAGATTTTTTACAAAAATTTTAATCAGATTTGCACAAAATTTTAATATGCACATCATGACATGCTACTTAGCAGCTGTGCAAAGTTTCAGAACTGTGGTGTTAATAGTTTTTGAGTTTTAGTGTTCACAAGAATTGTTGACGGACGGACAGACGGACAGACGGACGGACGGACGGACAGACGGACAAAGTGAAAACTATAGGGCGTCCGCATCTTCGATGCGGGGCCCTAATTAAGTACATCTTTCAGATGTTAATTAGTAAGAAAGACATGAGAAGTGGGTGTTTATTATGTGATAATGAATTTTATCTAAAGAAATCTCGAACACGATAGTCCAACGGGTGATAAGCACAGCGGCCACCGCTGACAATGGCGGAAGAACGAGAGATAAAATCGGGCCTAAAATGGCAAGTAATGTGTTGCAAAATTTTATATATAGTAACTTTTAAATTCATTATTTTCTATTAATATGTAAGATTTTTTATTAATATGTAAGATTTTTTATTAATATGTAAGATTTTTTTATTAATATGGAAGATTTTTTTATTAATATGGAAGATTTTTTATTAATATGTAAGATTTTCTTATTGATATGTAAGATTTTTTATTAATATGGAAGATTTTTTTATTAATATGTAAGATTTCTTATTAAAATGGAAGATTTTTTATTAATATGTAAGATTTTTTTATTAATATGGAAGATTTTTTAATTGACATGGAAAACTTTTTTATTAATATGGAAGACTTTTTCATTGATATGAAAGACCTTTTCATTAATATGGAAGGCTTTTGTCATCGATATGGAAGCCTTTTTGATTAATATGGAAGGCTTTTATATTAATATGGTAGACCTTTTCATTAATATGGAAGATTTTTCATTCATATTTCATTCCATCGGAACGCCCCCTAGAGGAAAGCGATGATCGATATAACGCCTCTTTTCATTGGTTGTTAAGAAAACACTAATCATGTATGACCACATGTATGCGGTCCGATGGTATTATATTGCCCCTAATAATTGTGATTAGCGGTAAAAAAATTGTTACGCCTCCCTCTTTAATAAGGCGAATGGGTACCTGCGGATCTTAGTGTTTGTAAAAAAGGTCCTTTGATTCCCCTTTGTCGCAGTTCGAGGATACGCAGAGAGACCCATGCGGCAATACTTCCCTTTCCCTTAAAAAGTAAAGTCTATTGAGTTTCAAGTAGGGGAATATGGGGAGCGGGGAGCTGGGTAGATGAGGGGCGGAGAACGGGGATTGAAGGGATGAGGAACGGGGGTAGAGGGGGCGGGGAGCGGGAAAAAATGGGAGGAAATACGGGGAGCGGGGGTAAAGAAAAACTTATATCGGGGGGAAGAGCGGTGGTAGAATGGACGGGAATCGGGGTTGAGGGGGCGGGAAGCAGGGATCTGAGACCCCCCTGTCCTCCCCCTCCTAACTGGTAAAAGTCTAGCTGCGAAATCATAGCTCTTGGTCTTTTTTGCGATCTAAGAAAAAAAATAGTTAGAGCTACGTTTCGCAGCTAGTAGTAGTCTGAGGTTCGGTAGGACCTTTTGCGGGACAGCGGGAAAGCCCATTTATTTCAACGAGAATTCGGGAAAACCCTTAACGGGAACGGGATATAGTCATTTTCATTTTTTCTGGGATGCGGGAATCACAAATTTATTTTCACGGGAATCCGGGATCATACCCCCTCCTACCCTCCCTCAAGTCTTAACACACTAAAATTATCCGTGGACTTGGCCTACGCGGTCACCTAATTATTTATGCAAGAAAAAATACTTCCCCTTCCTTTTATATATTCAATAGACTTTATTATTTAAGGGAAAGGGGGAGTCACGGTATTGCCGCATGGGTCTCTCTGCGGATCATCGAACTGCGACAAAGGGGAATCAAAGGACCTATTTTACAAACGCTAAGAGCCGCAGGTACCCATGCGCCTTATTAAAGAGGGAGACGTAACAAATGAAAACCCGTGATTTCTTACCGCTAATCACAACTATTAGGGGCAATATAATACCATCACTGGCATCAGACCGCATACATACATGGAAGGCGCCATTAGTGTTTTTAATGCCCCCGTCACACTGGATAGAGTTCGGACTACGTTCTTGCTAAGTCCTTAAAAGTCTTAAAACGCGGAAGGAACTTGTTGAACGTAGTAAAGACGTGCTATTAACTTGCATGGTCGTAGTGCGAACTTGAATGGACGTATTACGAACTTTATTGGACGTAATACGAACTTCAAGACCGTGAAGGGCGTGGAATAATTTTGAACATGTTCAAAACAAACGTAATGAGGACGTAGCGAAGTCAAAACGTAGTAAAGACCTACTAAGAACGTATCGAGAACTTCATGATCGTACCATGATCGTAGAAGGAACGTGTTACAAACTGCATGGACGTGGACCGGACGGTATGATATTTTGTGCCGTTTACGCTACGTTTTCACTACGTCCTAAAAGTTTGCACCACGTTCGTAGTACGTTTTCACTACGATTTCATATAACAGTATGTTTCCTTCACGTTTGTAGCACGACCATAAGGAAGTTTTTACTACGTCCTTTATGGCAAGCCGTTTTTACATTTATTCTTCTTTATAGATATCTCATAAACTTTATAAGATATCTCATATACTTTATAAGATATCTCATATACTTTATAAGATATCTCATAAAGTTTATAAGATATCTTATAAACTTTATAAGATATCTTATAAACTTTATGAGATATCTTATAAAAAATAATTTATAAGATATCTCATATACTTTATAAGATATCTTATAAACTTTATGAGATATCTTATAAATTTTATAAGATATCTTATTTACTATATAAGATATCTTTTAAAGAAAATGAGATATCTACTAAAACAATGTTTATAAGATATCTGATAAAGTTTATAAGATATCTCATAAAGTTTATATGATATCTTATAAAGTATATGAGATATCTTATAAATTATTTTTTATAAGATATCTTATAAAGTTTATAAGATATCTTATAAAGTTTATCAGATATCTTATAAGTTTATCAGATATCTTATAAACTTTATGAGATATCTTATAAAGTATATGAGATATCTTATAAATTTTATGAGATATCTTTAAAGATGCCTTATAAAAATGTAAGATATCTTATAAAGTTTATAAGATATCTCATATACTTTATAAGATATCTTAACCCTTACCATGCGGCTCCCGTCTTTAGACGGGATTGATGACGTCGTTCTCAGTGCGGGTCCCGTCTATAGACGGGTTTGAGCGCATTTCATTACAAAACGGTCTAAGACTGTTCTGTGTCTTTCATATTGATTATTATTGATATGAACCCATTTAAGTATGATTGTAGATTACTTTTTGATCCAATTATGATCAGTCGACAGTCTTCCTAATTACAAACGTGGAAAACCCCTTTGTGTGACACATTTTTTTCTAAAAATAACCACAAATAGATCAATCAATGTTTTGTAAAAAATCGCCCATCTTTTTAAATTCTGATAACAGAAAACTAAAGAATATTAATTTATATTATTGAAAACAACAAGTTTCAGGTGGTTTTAAATGTTTTTTACGAAAAATCGCTGCGCAAATTAGTTTTATTTTTCCCCCGCAAGGTTATTTCCCTTTCCACATGAGTCATGAATCTAAAAATAGTGAAAGCCTCGTAAAACAACTTTCTTTTAAAATAAAAACATATTTAACTTTTAAAAGGGTATTTTACTAATATCTAAAATCAAAATTAAACTAATTCATCGTTTTGTGGTCTTAAAATACGTTTTTAAAAATCATTTTCAATCAACCGGGAAATGGAGATTACTAAAAATGAGGCGTTCCGAAAGAAGATCAACAATGGACACACAGACAGCGATTTTCAGCAGAAATAAATCTTGATTCCCACGACTACTAGTAAAGTTTTGAATAGCATAATAAATAAATAGGGTTTTCTTGGTATAGAATATAAGATTGGTAATGTCGAAATATGTTGTCATTGGCTAAACTTTGCAAAAACCGACTCGCATTTAGGGTATTTAGCCGGAAGTAAAACGTGACTTGCACCGGTAGATAATATTTTTCGTGTCGTCTGCTTTCTATATAAAAATCGTGTTTATTACTAATATTTAACATAAAGGCAACCAAACATGATAAATATTTGTTACTATTAAATATTTTTTTCGACGTTTTCTTCATCATTTTCACTGTCTGTCCACTGAAATCTTTAAAAAGGGGGGTGGTTGATTTTCTTTCATTCTATCATGGCCTCTGCCATGGCTTCTGATGATCAAAACATATACGAAATATTTGCTGACACTGACAGTGAAAATGAAGAGCAATTTGAAGGATTTTCAGATGAAAGTGACAATGACGAGAACAATACTGATTTAAATGATAGAAATGACTTGTTTGATGCTGACAACTGGACAAATGGTAGACGTCCCGCTCTTCATGAAACACCCCAGTTTTCCCAAAATCCTGGCAGGAGGCCACACATTCCTGACAATGCAACTCCTTTGCAATATTTCAACCTATTTGTCAATGATAATGATTTTGATGAAATGGCCACTGAAACAAATCGCTATGCAAGCCAGTATCTAAATGCCAACCAAAACCTTAAGCAGCATTCCAGATTTCGCAAGTGGGTGGACACCACAGCTGCTGAGCTGAAACGCTACTTAGCCCTAATTTTTGCTATGGGTCTCATCTCACAGTCAGACATCAATGAATACTGGAGCACTGATCCTGTTACCTCAACTCCCTTTTTCCCTGCTACAATGTCCCGTGACCGTTTCCTGCTTATAACCTCATTTTTCCACTTGGCTGACAATGACCTATATATACCGCGTGCACAGCAAGGACACAACCCTTTGTTTAAACTTGGCTCTCTTTATGCAAATGTCAATAACCGGCTTTATTCCACGTACACACCAAACAAATGCATTTCTTTGGATGAAGGTATGATTCCGTGGCGAGGTAATCTCTCTTTTAAAGTGTATAGCCCTGACAAACCAGTTAAGTACGGAATAAAGGTTTATATGTTGTCGGACTCCACCAATGGCTATGTATCCAAATTTAAATTGTACACGGGAAAGTCTCAAGTCGGCCCAAGTGTCTATGGAGCAACTTATGACCTCGTGATGGACCTTTTAAGGGGGTTATTTCTTAAAGGATATAGTCTATATTGTGACAATTACTATTCCTCCCCACAACTGTTTTGGGACTTGTATGAACTAGGCACTACTGCTACTGGAACTGTACGTGTTAATCGCCGTGGTATTCCTCAAGGTTTAAAAGATAAAAAGTTAAACAATCGTGGTGATAATGCAGTAATGAACAATGGACCTCTTGAATGTTTGAAATTTCAAGATGGAAAGCCTGTGTACATGCTATCAACCATACATGGATCTGATCTATCAGCCTCACGTCGTAGAGATGTTGTCACCGATGCTAACATAATGAAGCCGGACATGGTGTTAAAGTATAATAAATACATGGGTGGAGTTGATAGATCAGATCAAATGATTGCATATACTAACAATATAGTAAAGTCATTTAAATGGTGGAAGAAGGTGATTTTTCATGTTCTGGCTGTTGCGGTGCTTGATTCCTACATCCTGTTTAAGTCTGACAATCCAAACTCTAATGTCACTCATAGGTCATTTAGAAAGAAACTGGTGAATGAACTTATTGAGAACAATCCAGTTGACAATGTTGTAAGGGTTGGCAGGCCAATTAAAACTCCGCAACAGTTAGAACGGTTAACAGGTCGGCACTTTGCCACTAAGATACATGGCTCAGGAAAGAAAAGCAATATTGCACGTTTGTGTAAAGTATGTAATGAGGCAGAGAGAAGCAGTGCAGACCTAAGTGCTAACAAAAGGAAGCGCCCAGGTCATGAGACTAGATTTGAATGTAAGGACTGCAATGTTTCTCTCTGTCTTGAGCCATGCTTCAAGTTCTTTCATACTTGCCAGGAATATTGTCTTGCTTACAAACGATGGAAAACTACCAATCAACCAGAGGAGGAAGAATAAACTTGAAAACAATTTGATGTATCAATTTTAATGCTCATGTAATACAATTCATCTTCCAAATGATTCGTTTTGAAATATTGGGCAATACTAGGGATAGAGCTCAGTGTTCCCCGCTTCTGAATGTTTTTGAAGATTCACATTTCTTACCTGCTACTCCTACACCACTTATATTTTAATGAAACTTTATACAATCTGGTTGTTATATTGTGAATTTTCATAAATATATATACATACAACAATTCAATTATAAAAGGAAAAAAAATACAACATTCATCATGTTCATCAATTGTTCATGACATTAGTTAACTAAGCTACTCGGGTAATATTCTAGTCTTCAGTATAAATGAAAAAATCTTGGCTAATTTTAGCATGTATCACACTTTCAACATAAGAATTTTGTATTGACAGTCACATGCTTGAAAACTTTTAAGTAACAAATCAATAAACAGGTTCTTATTTAAAAAAATACAAAAAAAAAACAAAAAAACCCCCCCAAAACTAACAATTGAATTTAAAAAACAAGAAGGAGGAAAGAGTTTTTTTCTCAAGTATAGTGAAGGTTTGAATGCATATATATAGGTAGTGTTGATTATCATTTGGTATGTATAAAATAATGTAAACTTATATGAATGTCGTCACTACAAAGTGAAAAAAGTCTTCAAATGAAGGAACAGCTGTCCAGGTTAATCATGAAAAAAATAGTTTTAAAGTAAGTATTAAAGTAAATAAAAAGATAGAATAGTTTATTATGCGGCATGGGTTTCATGATTATATACAGTATTTGCCATAAGCTGGTTATAAAAAATCTATATCATAGCAAAATGCACAATATTTAAATAAATTATCATGCAAAATCTTAAACTTTTTTCTCCAAAATTGAATAAACATGTAAATATATATAATTAGACAACTTTATAAAAAATGTAAAAAATTGATCTATATATACCTTCTTTTTCATATACATATATATATATATATTTCATATTATTGATTATTGACAATTGTTTTTGTTTAATTGTTTTGGGTGTTTTTTTTTGTTTTTTTCTTTTCTCGGATGCCTTGTTTTTATGCTTGATCCACGGGAAAAGCTCTCACACACAAACATATTGTTTTTTGTTTTTTTTTTCATTGCAGAATTCTGTACATGCCTGGTTCTACATATTATTTTATATTCAAAATAATTCACATTGTTGGAATATTTTATAACATGATGATTGTATTTGTTATATAAATGTCTAAATCATTGTAATATGTCATTGTACATTTGGCTTCAAGGCCCCATGATTGGTAATAAAGAATTTCTATTTCTATTTCTATTTCTATACGAAATGTTTAATTTGAGTGATTTCTCTGAGGTTAAAAGGTACAAATTATCTTTAAGGTGTCTAAAGAACATATATATAATGTTTCATTACATTAAAACAAGTAAGGGGTGCTATTATGGCTTGCAATTTAAGAAAAGTTACCAATTTTTAGAAAAAATGTGTGTTTCCAAGGCCATTACCATGGCAACGGTGTTACCATAGCAACCAATTTACTACAAAAATAACACATGGTATCTTTTAATCCTTTTCCCTAACTATTAAGGTTGTATGTCTTTTTTTGTTGTTTTTACAAAACATTGATTGGCAGATGTCAAAGGACCATGGCCAACTTTCCCTATATTTCTTTCACAGAATATTTAACCGATATTTTCTCAGGTAGATAGTTATTTTTAGACAATGAGATACGTCACATGTTAAAAATATACATCAGTCGACTATTTTATTTTTTAAAAGGACAGGGCATTCACCAGGTTAAAGGCCACTACTATTTAAGTATGTGGTTAAAAGTATCGGTAATTTATTTTTTTTTAAAAATAAAGATAACAACAAAACTACCAAACTGGGAAGATCAATCTCATATCTCCAAGAAGAAAAGCCATACAAGAGAACCGGCTTGAAGAACGTAATGGCCCTGACTTAGCACAAGCATGTCAAAAGGCATAGTTTTGTTTTAGCAAGCTTAAAAAAGACAAGACAACGATATAAATTTTAAAGGATTGTTGTTATATAGATTTAAGTATTACAAAACATTAGTATTGGGGTTCTTTACTTAATCTGAATCCAGGTCAGTTTCGGTATCAATGTCTAATGCAGCATCCTCAAAAGATGACGTAAGTTTATCTGGTTTGCCTTCGTAATTTTGGTGCCGTGCGTATCCTAAGTACCACAAAACTGTAGCTATATGTGCACAACATCCAACAGTTCTTGCACCTGCTTTGCACTCGCAATACCATCCGACGATTGGATTAGTGGTGGTCTCTACATTATATTCAATCCACAAGTAATACTTTTTACTTGATGTGTGTCTTGACTGAACTTTTGCTTGTAATATTGTTGAACTAACCATGTTTAAGAAAATCTCAACGTCCCCATCTTCATGTAAATGCTGGTCCGCATAATGTGGAGCTTGCTTTAGTTGATAAACACCAAATGTTATAGAACGTAAATACTCATCTGACAAAGATGGAAAATCGTCATAATATTCCTTGCAATCATTAAGAGGTGCCCATTCTTTTGCCCTCTTATGCAAACTCTTATCTTTCAGGACCTGCTCTTGAAGGAGATTTGGTTGTTTAGCTCTAGATAACATCTGTCTAGCAATTTCACATTGTTCTTCGCTTTGATTTATTAGAGGGGGTTTAAATCTGTTACATAGCGCGCAAACTATACGAAGATATTCTCTCAAGTTTAAGATGTCGACATTGGGAATAACTTTATCGAAGTACCTCCAAGTTTTTATACGCCCATTTACAGATTCCACTGCCCATCTGATCTTGGTTACTAAACGTGACAAATTGGCATCTTGTGTCGAAAACTGTTTATCTGACTTCGACAGAAAGGCGGGTGACTCGGTGCGAAAACCACACTCCTGCAAAAAATCTTCTGCGTCCCTGAAGCCGCGGTCTAAAATGAGAATATCTTCTTTCTTAAACCACTTCATCATATTCTCATCATTCGATTTCATCATGTGTTTTACAATGCCGGCGTCGTTGTTTTTTCCATCGGCAAGATATGGTCCTAAAATGCTTATTATGTATCCGTCAGTGGAGGTTACAACCATTGGTTTGAGAAGTGGTCTATGTTTGTGCAATGAAAAGCATCTCCTTTGAAACTTGTATTTGTGACTTTTTTGAATATATACGTATGTTCCATCCATGATACAAGTAATAGAGTTAGACAGAAAATCGCTAAAGATTTGAGTAGCAAAGTTACTGGTATGTTTTTCAAGAATATCTTCTCTGCTAATATGATGGAAACCAATAAATGAAGAAACGAAATCGGACGAAAGCGCATTTTTTGCTTGTTGGACAATTTTTGAAACGGTTCTTATGGAGCCAATTCCAAATAATGTAGCCAAAAACCTGTAAATTAAAAAAATATTAAATCACACCAAAATCGGCAGAATACAAAATATATGTAAGAAAGCATGGAAACAGTTAATTTTGTTATGTTGTATATGCATATTACTAGGAGTAAGCTCTCACCAGAAGCATTTGAAATAGATTAATAGATAGAAAAAACAAATGAATCGAAAGGAAAGTACTGATACCAGATAGCCGATTCAATCTGTTAAGTCTTTTACTATGCTCATCAAACATATAATTACATTTATTATTATTTTCAAGTCATGTGTAATATGTATGTATGATTATTAACTGTTTTTGTTCTTTCTTTATCTGTTTTTTTTTTCATTTGGTTTTAGATTTGTTAAGGTTTTTTCCTTTTTTATTTTTCATATCAATAATATATACGCTGAAAACGGACAAAGAGAGACAACTGTAACATTAAATTAAAACTTTTTTACTCATCGGCACCTCTTGTTTATTTTTTGTTTTTGAAAATAACTGTTTACAAAGCATGCAACATATACCCTAATTTTGCACATAGACATGACTGATTCAGTGCATTATAATAAAGGGTTATTATATTTATTATTGCAGACAAACGGGTTTGCATAGACTATTTCTGCATTTGTAATCAAATATCTGCTTATTTATGAATCATACCTATGAGATAGTCCTGTTTTCAACTTTACTAATAGAATGGCAATGGCAGTCCTGGGTGTTCTATTTGAAGATTTTTTCAATGAGGTAACGGCTGACACCAAAAAGTCGAATTGGTCCTTTGTAAGTCCAGTAAGGTTCAGTATATCTTCATTGGATAATGAATTTGGATCGTCAAAGTCAATTCGTTTCTTAGTCGACTGAATCACAAGACCACGAAGTCTGTCTAATAGCCACATTAGCTCAGACGAATCAATTGTCGAACGTGTTTTTCTTAGTCGACTTTTGTCAATTTCAACACCAGGTTTGAGCGTTTGAGCTTCGATGTGCATAGAGCAGCATCTTACTCCGACGGGTACAAGAATACCCTGTCTGACAAAAGCACAAAGTCTGGCCTTTTCTGGCATAGTAGTAAGGGAATTTGTGGTTGACAAACAAACACAGCATCGTCTTGAAGTTTTACCAACTTGTACTATGGGCAAAGTTATTACATCAGCGCAGGGTTGTGCAGAGTGTTGCCTAGAATCTGAATATTTGGACGGAGAATCATGGGAAACGCTTTGTCTCTTTGTATAAAAACACTGTCTACATTTCGAACAAATGGTGTCATTTTTGTTCAACACTTCTCCTTGTTTTCTGTAGAATTGATATTGTTCCTCAGTAATTTTTCTGGCATGGCCTAGTTTATGTATAACCTTTTTACACACGGTACATTTTGGTTTCATAGTTTTATTCTATGCTAGAGTTAAAATATGTATTTTCAAACACACATGCACCAAATGTTCATCTTTAAGAAAACTGTCGTGGCTTGTGGATTCAAAGAAATCATACCCTTTACCAAATGTAAACATTCGAATAGGAAGTAGAAGATAGCTATGATTTTCAACATAAGTAAGGGTTAATAAAAGACACTGAAAAAGTATATGCACGTTTACTAAAATGCACCATAAAAAAATCGGAAATCATTTTTAAAGAGAAATATATTGTAAAATTGCTTAAAAAAATAAAACCATGCTGGTCTCGAACCCGTTCTACAATGACTTAAAAAGATTGGTAGTCCGCCTACCTTACCGACTGAGCTAAATCGATACACCTGTAAGAGGGATATTTAACTATATCAAGTTAACTTTTTATCAGAAACGAAATTTTGGGGAAAAAGTTCGTTTTATTAATTAAGGACATCGCCAACCAAAAAACGGTAACTATAAGGTTGTTGATAATTAATTTTTGTACTCAGAAAATCTAGGTTGGGGTTGGTTGCGAGTGTCCTTATTGGGGGATTCCCACATTGATATGGTAAAATGTGAGAAAAAATGTGAAAATGGCACTTTTAGCGAATTTGACCGTCGATTTATACATTCATACTATGATCAAATTGTACCGATTTCAATTTTTCTGTATTGGTAGGTCTACATTTAACATGTTTAAATTAAAAATGTGGCTATTTCTGATAATTTTAATATTGGCCCAAGTTATGGACAGAATACCAAGTATGTTGGCCATGGTCCTTTTATTGATTTTCTTAAAACAATTCAGCATACAGACAAAATATCTGAAAAACAAGTCAGCATGGTAAGGGTTAATAAATATATAAGATATCTCATATAAATGGGAGTTTATAAGATATCTTATAAAACATATGAGATATCTTATAAAACATATAAGATATCTGATAAAACATATAAGATATCTGATAAAACATATAAGATATCTGATAAAACATATAAGATATCTCATAAAACATATAAGATATCTCATAAAGTTTATCAGATATCTTATAAAAATTATGAGATATCTTATATAAAATAATTTATAAGATATCTTATAAAAGTTATAAGATATCTTATGAAGTTTATAAGATATCTCGTAAACTTTATGAGATATCTTATAAAAAATAACTTATAAGATATCTCATAAAATATATAAGATATCTTATAAACTTTATAAGATATCTTATAAACTTTATAAGATATCTTATTAGTTTTATAAGATATCTAATAAGTTTTATAAGATATCTTATAAATTATTTTTTATGAGATATCTAATAATCTTTATAAGATATCTTATTAACTTTATGAGATATCTTATATGTTTTATAAGATATCTTGTTTGTTTTATAAGATATCTTATATGTTTTATAAGATATCTCATATGTTTTATAAGATATCTTGATGCTTCAGAGCACGCACAATTCTTTATCTGTTCTGATTCTCTCGCTTGTCTTTTGGCAATTGAGAACTGCAAACTAAAACATCCATTAATTAGTAAAATTGTTTACATGATTCACCAATTGATGAGAGGTGGTGCAGAATTGATTTTCCTATGGGTACCCAGTCATACTGGTATTCATGGGAATTCAGTCGTGGACAGGGTTGCGAAGGAAGCCCTTCGCAAACCAATTTCTAAATGTTTTATTCCCTATTCGGACTGCAGAAATGCAATCCGTATATATGTTCAAAGTTTATGGGATGAGGTTTGGGCTGCCGCTGAGCACAACAAACTTCATGAGTTAAAACCACAGCTTGGGGAGAATCATGCTTCATTCCGATGCCGTCGAGACCAAGTGGTCATCACTAGATGTCGTATTGGACATTCTAGAGTCACTCATGGCCACTTGATGACACAAGAGAAGGAGGCACCTGTGTGCATCCCTTGTGACTCTCCGTATTCGGTGAAGCATGTTCTCCTTGACTGTGTTGATGTAACTCCAATACGTGTGAAGTATTTCACCTGTGCTTCTATGCACGATTTGTTCAGCGGCACTCCAAACGATGCCATCATCCACTTCCTTAAGGAAGTTGGATTGTATGCAAAATTATAGTTTTGTTGTTTTTTAAATATTTTACTATTTATAAACATTTAATTTGTTTCACCTGATAATTTTGTATGTTCTATTTACAATTGTCGTTTGATAATATTAGTTTTAGCTTTTACTTAAATTATTTTAAGTGTTTACTTTTATTTATTTATTAGCAATAACAATTTGTTTTAGTCTCGGTCTTTTGACTTAGTTTTACTTTAAAGATTTATTAAGTTATAACATGTTTTTGTCCCGATGATGGCTGCAATATCGCCGACGGGACATAAAGCAGATACCAATCAATCAATCAATATAAACTACCATTTATATGAGATATCTTATATATTTGATAAGATATCTTATAAAGTATACGAGATATCTTATAAATTTTATGAGATATCTTTAAAGAGGAATAAATATAAATATGGCGTGCCATAGTCCTTTACACGTCCGTGCAGTTTTTACCACGTTGATAGTACGTCTAAGCAGTTTTTACGCCGTTTGTAGTACGTTTTTACTAGGTTTTCTGACAGTTCACATTCATTTGCTCATAAAATTTGGACATGCTTGTAAATAAATCCATAGATGCATCCAGAAGGGGGGTGGCTGGGGCCTGGGGCCCCACTTTGGCGGAAAATTTGGTTGGATATCTAGGAAATCATTGAAACGTGGCCACAGTGGGCCCCCTCTTAGGCCAGTCAGTGAGCCCCACTTTTCAGAATTTCTTGGTCCGCTATTGAAATATTTTTGTGTCTTGTCCGCTGGAACACGATACTTTTATTCTTCACTCTCTAAGGACATGATACATCTTGAAATTGATATTGGACTTTGACAATAATAATTAATTAGTTTATAATACTGCCAAAATGTCGCCACTCGCGCCATATAAAGCTATGTAGATTCTGCATTTCTATATGATTTAAGAACTAAATTTGTACATCCACGAAAGTTATATCATGCAAACTGATGATTTAAAATTTGTTTAGCACGGAACCATAAAAATGATTTTAAGTCGGATTTTCCGGGTTGTCCGGACTGATTTGCCGTGTCGCTTTTTCTTTGTTTTTGTTCCCGATTTATTTTTGTCCCGACTGTTTATTTTTTATGCTGTTCTGTCTTGCGTCTGCTGAATTTTGCGTTTTTCCTGACGAATGAGACAGTCGTGGCTTTTGATGTTAAGTTACCCCATAACTACATGAAACACCTACAAATTAAATGGGTGCTTCTTTAATTTGGGCTGATCGTTGACCTTGCAACAAATCAAATCTTGAGCTAAGCAACTCCTTTACAAAGCTTTTGTTTGTCCTTGTCTTTTTTTGATGTTTTGTGATCCTTGTTTAGGGGGGTCTATCTTTGACTATTTGAATTTTGTGCATTTTATTTAGACCTTGGGCTAATTGCAGAACGACGAGCAGCGCTTACTGGCCTCGTTGAAGGCTGCTAGCGGTTTTTCATTGTTGTTGTTTTTTTTCTAAATTACCGCTTGTCATGTGAGCTGTGTCGCTTAGAGCGTAAAGTTTGTCATACTCAACCATTCTACCAAGTTTCACTTATTCCACATCTCATTCATTTTTTTATCGTTAAAGTATCAAATTGTGATAAATTCAGTTATGGAACACTATATTATATTCTTAAAGTAGCATTTAAATAAAGAAGAAATGTGTCCATTAAACACGGATAAAAGCTGGCCCCAAGTAGGAAGTTCAAGTAGAAGTCGCTTAGAGCGTAAAGTTTGTCATACTCAACCATTCTACCAAGTTTCACATAGAGATAGATAAGCAACATATCTGAAATGAAATCTCGTGTTAATGGAGCCATGGATGCTGATGCTCCGTAAAATCTTAAATTGAACGCGCACTCTATGCGCGATTCGTCTATTTATAAGACATATAAGAGACACACAAGACACAAGTTGTAAAACAATCCTCCCTCTCCATAAAAATCGTTTTAATTAAAAAAAAAGATAGAGTGTTTGTATGTATAAACATGTACTAACACATTTATTTTTTAGCAGGATTCTAATTTTAAAACTTATTCTTTAAAATAGAATAATTTTCGGGTTGAAATAACAAAAAAGTACGTACCGAATCGTGCCAAGTTCAAGTAGGCAAAAAGGAAGATTTCTTTACTCCACAAAAGACCTTGATTTTTTTTCGCCCTAAATTTTACTTTATACAAGACCAGAATTTATGGGTCTCCACCAAATACAAAAAAAATATATAACAGCTTGTTCAACTGGAAGTAAATAAGTGACAGACCTGAACATGCATACCCTTACTCAAATGTAAATAGGTATCTGAGAAATCTATAAAAAATTGTTTTGTTTTCAATTTTTGACCCTACAGAAATTCTAAGACGGCTCGTTAAAAAGGAAGTAAATAAGCTACAAACATGAAACCTATCTTACGAGACCCTTACCAAAAGTTGAATACCAAATGTCTAGAGCCTTCGTACAAAAAAATATGTTACGAAACATTTTCAAATTTCGAAAAAAAATCTTTCAGCAACAGACCTGAAAATACAGCCTCCTATGCATATGAAACATACGAGACTTGAAGCTGCATACCAAATATCGAAAGCCTACGAATAATTTTAGCTGAGAAATATCTTACGAAACAAAGTGGTGTAGTGGTCAACGTGTCGGGCTACTAACATCAAGGTTCGTGGTTCGATCCTCGTCTGGGGTGAAAATTTCATTAACCAATTTTTCGACATCATTTGCGAGGATGGTCTCAAAGAACGATGGTAGTTCTTCGGAAGGGACGAAAAAAGGTTGTCCCGGGTATGTGAAGAGCAATACCCCATGCACATTTATGATCCCTATGTAGAATAGGCTCAATCGGGGTCGCTACAAAGGCCACACTCGCAAACTGCTAGCTGGAGAGGGATTCACATGAGCATTTAGCTTGTTTCCCAATCCAGTTTAAACTAAACGTCCAAGAAAAAACGAGCAATCAATGCAAAGACACTCGCAATGATCCTGGCTCGTAGTACTGGTTGCTAAAAGTACTAAACCTGAGTTGAACCAGGTTTTGGTACACTAAATTTCCTTCTCTTTTCATTGCGGTTCAAGGGATTGGAAGTTACAAAAAACAACAAAAACAAAAATAAATTGATGAAATTTTGACTGCTGTACATCAAGTTAGTATAAGTTAGAACGGCTAGCAGTGGTAAATCCCTATCCAGTCAGTATTTGAGAGGTTTAAGACGGCTAGTATAGACGAATTAATCCGGTCATCGTACTGTCTTTGGGTTGGGAGCTAAAAAGCAAACTTATTAAAGACGTACTGCAAAACGGATGGTCGCAGTACAATCGTAGCAAGAACGTAGTTGAAACGTAGTGAAGACGTGTTGAACGTAGAAGAGATTTAGAAAAACGTGATACGCCTAGAAGAAACTTGGTTGTAAACTTTGAAGACTCTGTGTGGTCCTTCTAAGGACGTAGAGCAATCGAAGTAAATACGTGGAAACAATAATTTCATCCCGTTTTCACTGCGTTCTAATAACGTACTAAGGGACCGACCATTTAACTTGAAAGGGGGTTTGTTTTTTTCCTAAAAAAATATTCTGAAAATTATTTTTGATGAAAAAAATATTCTGGCAACAGGGGGTAAGAAAAAAAATATTCTGAAGAAGGATTTCTGCCATATAAAATAATGATAATAATGAAAAAAATATTCTGTCACGACGCCTTCGAAAAATAAATAACTCCCCCCCTTCAAGTTAAATGGTCCGTCCCTATGAACTTGACTAGGCCCGAGACTAGTATTATTTTAGCCCCCTTTTTAATGCATTTTCAATATAGCGTTTTGATGAATAAAATTTTTTTTAACCATTTGATTTTCCTAAAATTTCTTACAGCTGCATAACAACACAAGACATAAATAATATGTAAATTTAAGAAGATTTTACCGATTTTAAAACTTTTGATGCATTTTATGGTCAAGAGACCAAAAATTTTTAATGTCAACAAAAATTAAGATCTAAATTTTGACCCCGCGTATGCCTGGCAAATCACCCCTTTTATGCTGATTTAAGTGTTGGTCTTTGTATATAACAAACTTTGGCTTAAGAACTACCAATTAACCCAAAGAACTGAAAACAGCACCAAAAATTGACCTAGAAATACCTCTGGAAGATATATGGTGTTTTTTAAAGGGACTATATTAAACAACAACGAAAAATAAGGGGCGATAATTGTGGTCTCGTACCTAATAGTCCTCAGATAAGCCTCATTTCATCAAATAAAGTTGTTTTTCACCAACTAGAGTCTTTTTTGAGTTTACATACCAAGTTTCATAATGATCAGATGATAACATTAAAAATGTGAGCCATTCAAATCAATGGTTTTCTTCAAAAATATGGTCCGCTACAGCTTACTCAAGAACCATGGATCCTATGTGGCCATATTTTTTACATTTCATGATTTTTGACAAAACCAATGATTGATATCAATAACTTGAGGTGTACTGAACATGAAAAACACAAGTTTTGGTAAAATAAGTGCATGGTGTTAATATTTGATTCTGGTTTATATTCGCGGAGTGAAAAATAAGACATTCAAGGATTTAAAGGGGTACTAATATGGTCATTAATATTTTTCAAAATTTGTACAAAATATTTTCCTGGAAACTCTTTTCAAATGTTCTCTATATAATAAGCTTACAAAAAAACCCAAGAAACATTAACTTTATATACTATATAAGTCCATATTAACCATTTGAAACTAAGGAACCATATGTATTATGAAAGCGGTTTTGCCAAAATTGGTAAAAGTAGCTATTCAAGGGTGAAAAAAATGCAAAAGAGGATGCAATTTCTTACATTTTTTATGTTTTCAGTATGAGAGGATGCCAATCAACAGATTTCAATAGCAAAAACACTGGTCAGAGCACTTTTGATGGAAACTAGTAAATGACTTATGTGCAAAAACATAGAAAAACCTTCAAATCTTTAGCTTGTAACTGCTAATATTTACAATCATTTCACTTATGTAGTAGACAATGCTGAACAAATAGCTGTTTTTTGTGTTGTTTATCATTAAAACATTGCTTTCTGTCTGATATTCCAAGAATTGAAGTCATAAAAAGATGATTTTAGAAAGATGGCATATGCCCACCCCAGAAAAATCCATATGCTGCCGCAACCTTGTTTCGCAGTGGGAAAAAGATTTTTTTCAGAAATACTTTCAACATTTCAGGATAAAAACACTCCTTATGTCTTAATTAATGATTTTTGACAATTCTAGGCAGCTAAAAGTCTTTATTTGCAAGTAAGGGGTCATTTTGTTGGAAAAAAATCCAAAATCCAAAAAGAAGACCATTTTCATTGAAAATCCCATACACTTTGAATTTTGGCTCATTTGGTCATATTTTCATATAAATTCATGAAACAAAGACTGAAATCATTTCAATATGGCATATTAAGTAAGTTCAGACTAAATACAGTATTGCTAGAAAGTTTTTGAAATTTTACCCATAGCCCCCCTCTCCTAGGCCCGAGACTAGTATTATTTTAGCCCCCTTTTTAATGCATTTTCAATATAGCGTTTTGATGAATAAAATTTTTTTTAACCATTTGATTTTCCTAAAATTTCTTACAGCTGCATAACAACACAAGACATAAATAATATGTAAATTTAAGAAGATTTTACCGATTTTAAAACTTTTGATGCATTTTATGGTCAAGAGACCAAAAATTTTTAATGTCAACAAAAATTAAGATCTAAATTTTGACCCCAGCGTATGCCTGGCAAATCACCCCTTTTATGCTGATTTAAGTGTTGGTCTTTGTATATAACAAACTTTGGCTTAAGAACTACCAATTAACCCAAAGAACTGAAAACAGCACCAAAAATTGACCTAGAAATACCTCTGGAAGATATATGGTGTTTTTAAAGGGACTATATTAAACAACAACGAAAAATAAGGGGGCGATAATTGTGGTCTCGTACCTAATAGTCCTCAGATAAGCCTCATTTCATCAAATAAAGTTGTTTTTCACCAACTAGAGTCTTTTTTGAGTTTACATACCAAGTTTCATAATGATCAGATGATAACATTAAAAATGTGAGCCATTCAAAATCAATGGTTTTCTTCAAAAATATGGTCCGCTACAGCTTACTCAAGAACCATGGATCCTATGTGGCCATATTTTTACATTTCATGATTTTGACAAAACCAATGATTGATATCAATAACTTGAGGTGTACTGAACATGAAAAACACAAGTTTTGGTAAAATAAGTGCATGGTGTTAATATTTGATTCTGGTTTATATTCGCGGAGTGAAAAATAAGACATTCAAGGAATTAAAGGGGTACTAATATGGTCATTAATATTTTTCAAAATTTGTACCAAAATATTTTCCTGGAAACTCTTTTCAAATGTTCTCTATATAATAAGCTTACAAAAAAAACCCAAGAAACATTAACTTTATATACTATATAAGTCCATATTAACCATTTGAAACTAAGTGAACCATATGTATTATGAAAGCGTTTGCCAAAATTGGTAAAAGTAGCTATTCAAGGGGTGAAAAAAAATGCAAAAGAGGATGCAATTTCTTACATTTTTTATGTTTTCAGTATGAGAGGATGCCAATCAACAGATTTCAATAGCAAAAACACTGGTCAGAGCACTTTTGATGGAAACTAGTAAATGACTTATGTGCAAAAACATAGAAAAACCTTCAAATCTTTAGCTTGTAACTGCTAATATTTACAATCATTTCACTTATGTAGTAGACAATGCTGAACAAATAGCTGTTTTTTTGTGTTGTTTATCATTAAAACATTGCTTTCTGTCTGATATTCCAAGAATTGAAGTCATAAAAAGATGATTTTAGAAAGATGGCATATGCCCACCCCAGAAAAATCCATATGCTGCCGCAACCTTGTTTCGCAGTGGGAAAAAGATTTTTTCAGAAATACTTTCAACATTTCAGGATAAAAACACTCCTTATGTCTTAATTTAATGATTTTTGACAATTCTAGGCAGCTAAAAGTCTTTATTTGCAAGTAAGGGGTCATTTGTTGGAAAAAAATCAAAATCCAAAAAGAAGACCATTTTCATTGAAAATCCCATACACTTTGAATTTTGGCTCATTTGGTCATATTTTTCATATAAATTCATGAAACAAAGACTGAAATCATTTCAATATGGCATAATAAGTAAGTTCAGACTAAATACAGTATTGCTAGAAAGTTTTTGAAATTTTACCCATAGCCCCCCTCTCCTAGGCCCGAGACTAGTATTATTTTAGCCCCCTTTTTAATGCATTTTCAATATAGCGTTTTGATGAATAAAATTTTTTTTAACCATTTGATTTTCCTAAAATTTCTTACAGCTGCATAACAACACAAGACATAAATAATATGTAAATTTAAGAAGATTTTACCGATTTTAAAACTTTTGATGCATTTTATGGTCAAGAGACCAAAAATTTTTAATGTCAACAAAAATTAAGATCTAAATTTTGACCCCGCGTATGCCTGGCAAATCACCCCTTTTATGCTGATTTAAGTGTTGGTCTTTGTATATAACAAACTTTGGCTTAAGAACTACCAATTAACCCAAAGAACTGAAAACAGCACCAAAAATTGACCTAGAAATACCTCTGGAAGATATATAGGTGTTTTTTAAAGGGACTATATTAAACAACAACGAAAAATAAGGGGCGATAATTGTGGTCTCGTACCTAATAGTCCTCAGATAAGCCTCATTTCATCAAATAAAGTTGTTTTTCACCAACTAGAGTCTTTTTTGAGTTTACATACCAAGTTTCATAATGATCAGAATGATAACATTAAAAATGTGAGCCATTCAAATCAATGGTTTTCTTCAAAAATATGGTCCGCTACAGCTTACTCAAGAACCATGGATCCTATGTGGCCATATTTTTTACATTTCATGATTTTTGACAAAACCAATGATTGATATCAATAACTTGAGGTGTACTGAACATGAAAAACACAAGTTTTGGTAAAATAAGTGCATGGTGTTAATATTTGATTCTGGTTTATATTCGCGGAGTGAAAAATAAGACATTCAAGGATTTAAAGGGGTACTAATATGGTCATTAATATTTTTTCAAATTTGTACAAAATATTTTCCTGGAAACTCTTTTCAAATGTTCTCTATATAATAAGCTTACAAAAAAACCCAAGAAACATTAACTTTATATACTATATAAGTCCATATTAACCATTTGAAACTAAGGAACCATATGTATTATGAAAGCGGTTTTGCAAAATTGGTAAAAGTAGCTATTCAAGGGTGAAAAAAAATGCAAAAGAGGATGCAATTTCTTACATTTTTTATGTTTTCAGTATGAGAGGATGCCAATCAACAGATTTCAATAGCAAAAACACTGGTCAGAGCACTTTTGATGGAAACTAGTAAATGACTTATGTGCAAAAACATAGAAAAACCTTCAAATCTTTAGCTTGTAACTGCTAATATTTACAATCATTTCACTTATGTAGTAGACAATGCTGAACAAATAGCTGTTTTTTGTGTTGTTTATCATTAAAACATTGCTTTCCTGTCTGATATTCCAAGAATTGAAGTCATAAAAGATGATTTTAGAAAGATGGCATATGCCCACCCCCAGAAAAATCCATATGCTGCCGCAACCTTGTTTCGCAGTGGGAAAAAGATTTTTTTCAGAAATACTTTCAACATTTCAGGATAAAAACACTCCTTATGTCTTAATTTAATGATTTTTGACAATTCTAGGCAGCTAAAAGTCTTTATTTGCAAGTAAGGGGTCATTTTGTTGGAAAAAAATCCAAAATCCAAAAAGAAGACCATTTTCATTGAAAATCCCATACACTTTGAATTTTGGCTCATTTGGTCATATTTTCATATAAATTCATGAAACAAAGACTGAAATCATTTCAATATGGCATATTAAGTAAGTTCAGACTAAATACAGTATTGCTAGAAAGTTTTTGAAATTTTACCCATAGCCCCCCTCTCCTAGGCCCGAGACTAGTATTATTTTAGCCCCCTTTTTAATGCATTTTCAATATAGCGTTTTGATGAATAAAATTTTTTTTTAACCATTTGATTTTCCTAAAATTTCTTACAGCTGCATAACAACACAAGACATAAATAATATGTAAATTTAAGAAGATTTTACCGATTTTAAAACTTTTGATGCATTTTATGGTCAAGAGACCAAAAATTTTTTAATGTCAACAAAAAATTAAGATCTAAATTTTGACCCACGCGTATGCCTGGCAAATCACCCCCTTTTATGCTGATTTAAGTGTTGGTCTTTGTATATAACAAACTTTGGCTTAAGAACTACCAATTAACCAAAGAACTGAAAACAGCACCAAAAATTGACCTAGAAATACCTCTGGAAGATATATGGTGTTTTTTAAAGGGACTATATTAAACAACAACGAAAAATAAGGGGGCGATAATTGTGGTCTCGTACCTAATAGTCCTCAGATAAGCCTCATTTCATCAAATAAAGTTGTTTTTTCACCAACTAGAGTCTTTTTTGAGTTTACATACCAAGTTTCATAATGATCAGATGATAACATTAAAAATGTGAGCCATTCAAATCAATGGTTTTCTTCAAAAAATATGGTCCGCTACAGCTTACTCAAGAACCATGGATCCTATGTGGCCATATTTTTTACATTTCATGATTTTTGACAAAACCAATGATTGATATCAATAACTTGAGGTGTACTGAACATGAAAAACACAAGTTTTGGTAAAATAAGTGCATGGTGTTAATATTTGATTCTGGTTTATATTCGCGGAGTGAAAAATAAGACATTCAAGGATTTAAAGGGGTACTAATATGGTCATTAATATTTTCAAAATTTGTACAAAATATTTTCCTGGAAACTCTTTTCAAATGTTCTCTATATAATAAGCTTACAAAAAAAACCCAAGAAACATTAACTTTATATACTATATAAGTCCATATTAACCATTTGAAACTAAGGAAACCATATGTATTATGAAAGCGGTTTTGCCAAAATTGGTAAAAGTAGCTATTCAAGGGTGAAAAAAATGCAAAAGAGGATGCAATTTCTTACATTTTTTATGTTTTCAGTATGAGAGGATGCCAATCAACAGATTTCAATAGCAAAAACACTGGTCAGAGCACTTTTTGATGGAAACTAGTAAATGACTTATGTGCAAAAACATAGAAAAACCTTCAAATCTTTAGCTTGTAACTGCTAATATTTACAATCATTTCACTTATGTAGTAGACAATGCTGAACAAATTAGCTGTTTTTTGTGTTGTTTATCATTAAAACATTGCTTTCTGTCTGATATTCCAAGAATTGAAGTCATAAAAAGATGATTTTAGAAAGATGGCATATGCCCACCCCAGAAAAATCCATATGCTGCCGCAACCTTGTTCGCAGTGGGAAAAAGATTTTTTTCAGAAATACTTTCAACATTTCAGGATAAAAACACTCCTTATGTCTTAATTTAATGATTTTTGACAATTCTAGGCAGCTAAAAGTCTTTATTTGCAAGTAAGGGGTCATTTTGTTGGAAAAAAAATCCAAAATCCAAAAAGAAGACCATTTTTCATTGAAAATCCCATACACTTTGAATTTTGGCTCATTTGGTCATATTTTCATAAAATTCATGAAACAAAGACTGAAAATCATTTCAATATGGCATATTAAGTAAGTTCAGACTAAATACAGTATTGCTAGAAAGTTTTTGAAATTTTACCCATAGCCCCCCTCTCCTAGTCCTCAGATAAGCCTCATTTCATCAAATAAAGTTGTTTTTCACCAACTAGAGTCTTTTTTGAGTTTACATACCAAGTTTCATAATGATCAGATGATAACATTAAAAATGTGAGCCATTCAAATCAATGGTTTTCTTCAAAAATATGGTCCGCTACAGCTTACTCAAGAACCATGGATCCTATGTGGCCATATTTTTTACATTTCATGATTTTTGACAAAACCAATGATTGATATCAATAACTTGAGGTGTACTGAACATGAAAAACACAAGTTTTGGTAAAATAAGTGCATGGTGTTAATATTTGATTCTGGTTTATATTCGCGGAGTGAAAAATAAGACATTCAAGGATTTAAAGGGGTACTAATATGGTCATTAATATTTTTCAAAATTTGTACAAAATATTTTCCTGGAAACTCTTTTCAAATGTTCTCTATATAATAAGCTTACAAAAAAACCCAAGAAACATTAACTTTATATACTATATAAGTCCATATTAACCATTTGAAACTAAGGAACCATATGTATTATGAAAGCGGTTTTGCCAAAATTGGTAAAAGTAGCTATTCAAGGGTGAAAAAAATGCAAAAGAGGATGCAATTTCTTACATTTTTTATGTTTTCAGTATGAGAGGATGCCAATCAACAGATTTCAATAGCAAAAACACTGGTCAGAGCACTTTTGATGGAAACTAGTAAATGACTTATGTGCAAAAACATAGAAAAACCTTCAAATCTTTAGCTTGTAACTGCTAATATTTACAATCATTTCACTTATGTAGTAGACAATGCTGAACAAATAGCTGTTTTTTGTGTTGTTTATCATTAAAACATTGCTTTCTGTCTGATATTCCAAGAATTGAAGTCATAAAAAGATGATTTTAGAAAGATGGCATATGCCCACCCCAGAAAAATCCATATGCTGCCGCAACCTTGTTTCGCAGTGGGAAAAAGATTTTTTTCAGAAATACTTTCAACATTTCAGGATAAAAACACTCCTTATGTCTTAATTTAATGATTTTTGACAATTCTAGGCAGCTAAAAGTCTTTATTTGCAAGTAAGGGGTCATTTTGTTGGAAAAAAATCCAAAATCCAAAAAGAAGACCATTTTCATTGAAAATCCCATACACTTTGAATTTTGGCTCATTTGGTCATATTTTCATATAAATTCATGAAACAAAGACTGAAATCATTTCAATATGGCATATTAAGTAAGTTCAGACTAAATACAGTATTGCTAGAAAGTTTTTGAAATTTTACCCATAGCCCCCCTCTCCTAGGCCCGAGACTAGTATTATTTTAGCCCCCTTTTTAATGCATTTTCAATATAGCGTTTTGATGAATAAAATTTTTTTTAACCATTTGATTTTCCTAAAATTTCTTACAGCTGCATAACAACACAAGACATAAATAATATGTAAATTTAAGAAGATTTTACCGATTTTAAAACTTTTGATGCATTTTATGGTCAAGAGACCAAAAATTTTTAATGTCAACAAAAATTAAGATCTAAATTTTGACCCCGCGTATGCCTGGCAAATCACCCCTTTTATGCTGATTTAAGTGTTGGTCTTTGTATATAACAAACTTTGGCTTAAGAACTACCAATTAACCCAAAGAACTGAAAACAGCACCAAAAATTGACCTAGAAATACCTCTGGAAGATATATGGTGTTTTTTAAAGGGACTATATTAAACAACAACGAAAAATAAGGGGCGATAATTGTGGTCTCGTACCTAATAGTCCTCAGATAAGCCTCATTTCATCAAATAAAGTTGTTTTTCACCAACTAGAGTCTTTTTTGAGTTTACATACCAAGTTTCATAATGATCAGATGATAACATTAAAAATGTGAGCCATTCAAATCAATGGTTTTCTTCAAAAATATGGTCCGCTACAGCTTACTCAAGAACCATGGATCCTATGTGGCCATATTTTTTACATTTCATGATTTTTGACAAAACCAATGATTGATATCAATAACTTGAGGTGTACTGAACATGAAAAACACAAGTTTTGGTAAAATAAGTGCATGGTGTTAATATTTGATTCTGGTTTATATTCGCGGAGTGAAAAATAAGACATTCAAGGATTTAAAGGGGTACTAATATGGTCATTAATATTTTTCAAAATTTGTACAAAATATTTTCCTGGAAACTCTTTTCAAATGTTCTCTATATAATAAGCTTACAAAAAAACCCAAGAAACATTAACTTTATATACTATATAAGTCCATATTAACCATTTGAAACTAAGGAACCATATGTATTATGAAAGCGGTTTTGCCAAAATTGGTAAAAGTAGCTATTCAAGGGTGAAAAAAATGCAAAAGAGGATGCAATTTCTTACATTTTTTATGTTTTCAGTATGAGAGGATGCCAATCAACAGATTTCAATAGCAAAAACACTGGTCAGAGCACTTTTGATGGAAACTAGTAAATGACTTATGTGCAAAAACATAGAAAAACCTTCAAATCTTTAGCTTGTAACTGCTAATATTTACAATCATTTCACTTATGTAGTAGACAATGCTGAACAAATAGCTGTTTTTTGTGTTGTTTATCATTAAAACATTGCTTTCTGTCTGATATTCCAAGAATTGAAGTCATAAAAAGATGATTTTAGAAAGATGGCATATGCCCACCCCAGAAAAATCCATATGCTGCCGCAACCTTGTTTCGCAGTGGGAAAAAGATTTTTTTCAGAAATACTTTCAACATTTCAGGATAAAAACACTCCTTATGTCTTAATTTAATGATTTTTGACAATTCTAGGCAGCTAAAAGTCTTTATTTGCAAGTAAGGGGTCATTTTGTTGGAAAAAAATCCAAAATCCAAAAAGAAGACCATTTTCATTGAAAATCCCATACACTTTGAATTTTGGCTCATTTGGTCATATTTTCATATAAATTCATGAAACAAAGACTGAAATCATTTCAATATGGCATATTAAGTAAGTTCAGACTAAATACAGTATTGCTAGAAAGTTTTTGAAATTTTACCCATAGCCCCCCTCTCCTAGTCCTCAGATAAGCCTCATTTCATCAAATAAAGTTGTTTTTCACCAACTAGAGTCTTTTTTGAGTTTACATACCAAGTTTCATAATGATCAGATGATAACATTAAAAATGTGAGCCATTCAAATCAATGGTTTTCTTCAAAAATATGGTCCGCTACAGCTTACTCAAGAACCATGGATCCTATGTGGCCATATTTTTTACATTTCATGATTTTTGACAAAACCAATGATTGATATCAATAACTTGAGGTGTACTGAACATGAAAAACACAAGTTTTGGTAAAATAAGTGCATGGTGTTAATATTTGATTCTGGTTTATATTCGCGGAGTGAAAAATAAGACATTCAAGGATTTAAAGGGGTACTAATATGGTCATTAATATTTTTCAAAATTTGTACAAAATATTTTCCTGGAAACTCTTTTCAAATGTTCTCTATATAATAAGCTTACAAAAAAACCCAAGAAACATTAACTTTATATACTATATAAGTCCATATTAACCATTTGAAACTAAGGAACCATATGTATTATGAAAGCGGTTTTGCCAAAATTGGTAAAAGTAGCTATTCAAGGGTGAAAAAAATGCAAAAGAGGATGCAATTTCTTACATTTTTTATGTTTTCAGTATGAGAGGATGCCAATCAACAGATTTCAATAGCAAAAACACTGGTCAGAGCACTTTTGATGGAAACTAGTAAATGACTTATGTGCAAAAACATAGAAAAACCTTCAAATCTTTAGCTTGTAACTGCTAATATTTACAATCATTTCACTTATGTAGTAGACAATGCTGAACAAATAGCTGTTTTTTGTGTTGTTTATCATTAAAACATTGCTTTCTGTCTGATATTCCAAGAATTGAAGTCATAAAAAGATGATTTTAGAAAGATGGCATATGCCCACCCCAGAAAAATCCATATGCTGCCGCAACCTTGTTTCGCAGTGGGAAAAAGATTTTTTTCAGAAATACTTTCAACATTTCAGGATAAAAACACTCCTTATGTCTTAATTTAATGATTTTTGACAATTCTAGGCAGCTAAAAGTCTTTATTTGCAAGTAAGGGGTCATTTTGTTGGAAAAAAATCCAAAATCCAAAAAGAAGACCATTTTCATTGAAAATCCCATACACTTTGAATTTTGGCTCATTTGGTCATATTTTCATATAAATTCATGAAACAAAGACTGAAATCATTTCAATATGGCATATTAAGTAAGTTCAGACTAAATACAGTATTGCTAGAAAGTTTTTGAAATTTTACCCATAGCCCCCCTCTCCTAGGCCCGAGACTAGTATTATTTTAGCCCCCTTTTTAATGCATTTTCAATATAGCGTTTTGATGAATAAAATTTTTTTTAACCATTTGATTTTCCTAAAATTTCTTACAGCTGCATAACAACACAAGACATAAATAATATGTAAATTTAAGAAGATTTTACCGATTTTAAAACTTTTGATGCATTTTATGGTCAAGAGACCAAAAATTTTTAATGTCAACAAAAATTAAGATCTAAATTTTGACCCCGCGTATGCCTGGCAAATCACCCCTTTTATGCTGATTTAAGTGTTGGTCTTTGTATATAACAAACTTTGGCTTAAGAACTACCAATTAACCCAAAGAACTGAAAACAGCACCAAAAATTGACCTAGAAATACCTCTGGAAGATATATGGTGTTTTTTAAAGGGACTATATTAAACAACAACGAAAAATAAGGGGCGATAATTGTGGTCTCGTACCGTCCTCAGATAAGCCTCATTTCATCAAATAAAGTTGTTTTTCACCAACTAGAGTCTTTTTTGAGTTTACATACCAAGTTTCATAATGATCAGATGATAACATTAAAAATGTGAGCCATTCAAATCAATGGTTTTCTTCAAAAATATGGTCCGCTACAGCTTACTCAAGAACCATGGATCCTATGTGGCCATATTTTTTACATTTCATGATTTTTGACAAAACCAATGATTGATATCAATAACTTGAGGTGTACTGAACATGAAAAACACAAGTTTTGGTAAAATAAGTGCATGGTGTTAATATTTGATTCTGGTTTATATTCGCGGAGTGAAAAATAAGACATTCAAGGATTTAAAGGGGTACTAATATGGTCATTAATATTTTTCAAAATTTGTACAAAATATTTTCCTGGAAACTCTTTTCAAATGTTCTCTATATAATAAGCTTACAAAAAAACCCAAGAAACATTAACTTTATATACTATATAAGTCCATATTAACCATTTGAAACTAAGGAACCATATGTATTATGAAAGCGGTTTTGCCAAAATTGGTAAAAGTAGCTATTCAAGGGTGAAAAAAATGCAAAAGAGGATGCAATTTCTTACATTTTTTATGTTTTCAGTATGAGAGGATGCCAATCAACAGATTTCAATAGCAAAAACACTGGTCAGAGCACTTTTGATGGAAACTAGTAAATGACTTATGTGCAAAAACATAGAAAAACCTTCAAATCTTTAGCTTGTAACTGCTAATATTTACAATCATTTCACTTATGTAGTAGACAATGCTGAACAAATAGCTGTTTTTTGTGTTGTTTATCATTAAAACATTGCTTTCTGTCTGATATTCCAAGAATTGAAGTCATAAAAAGATGATTTTAGAAAGATGGCATATGCCCACCCCAGAAAAATCCATATGCTGCCGCAACCTTGTTTCGCAGTGGGAAAAAGATTTTTTTCAGAAATACTTTCAACATTTCAGGATAAAAACACTCCTTATGTCTTAATTTAATGATTTTTGACAATTCTAGGCAGCTAAAAGTCTTTATTTGCAAGTAAGGGGTCATTTTGTTGGAAAAAAATCCAAAATCCAAAAAGAAGACCATTTTCATTGAAAATCCCATACACTTTGAATTTTGGCTCATTTGGTCATATTTTCATATAAATTCATGAAACAAAGACTGAAATCATTTCAATATGGCATATTAAGTAAGTTCAGACTAAATACAGTATTGCTAGAAAGTTTTTGAAATTTTACCCATAGCCCCCCTCTCCTGAAGGTATTCGTCCCAGGAGTTATTAAAATACGTAAAAAAGCTTGTAGGACTGGACTGTAGGACTGTGACGTCAATTTCTAATGACCAATCAGATGTGTTGTTTCATGGGGGTATTCTCCAATTTGAAAATTAGAAAAGAGTACAGGTCAATAAAGGGAATGTTGATTGAATGACAATAAGGAAATAACGAAAAACATTATAAAAGTGACTCTGACTACATTTACAGGGGATATTTAATAAGTAAAATATGAACAACATACGCGATAAAAGCAAGAACAACCTCACACATGTCACTGAAATAGTAAAACAGTATCTTCATTACACCTGTTTTTATTGAAGAGCAGATCATATCTGCACATTTTATGGCTTTTCCTTATGAGCTTGCAACTGGTATTTTGCAATGACTTGCAATAACTCTTAGTAATTCTTGCTTACTCGCAGGAACTCATGAAAGTATATTACGAACATTTTTGACAAAATTTGAAATAAAAACAATGTTATACATGTAATCTAACTCATAAACCAGTTGTGGATTCAGAGGGGGCGTACACCCCCTTTAATTGATAAAAAAAAATTCTCTGTATAATATTGACCAAGCAACTTCAAATTTACATCCAAATCTGACATTTTTAGCAATTACGCCCCCCTTTTGGGAACCTCTGGATCCGCCCTCGTAAATTGCAAATTTTTTATTATTTGAACTCGTGCCAGTCATGGTGATCATGAATGTTTACTCATAAATAACTGTGCAAGAACTTGCAGGGGATTTTTTTTTTACGATTGGTTTCAGCGACAGCAGGAAAGGCATATTTTTCACCATAAATTCCCAATTTAACCCATTAAACTGTGGGAATTCTGGATTTTTATGGTTTTTTTGCAACATTAATTTTCCTGGAGTGCAGGATTTAGTGTTTTTTTATCTACAGGAGTCAGTCATGAGACCCCCCTCTTACCCCCCTTATATGAAGAGCAAAACACGATAAAACCCTGTGTAGTAATTATATATAAATATTGTCAGTTCGACCCACATTTCATAATACAACTAACTGCTACATGCATTACTTAACAGCCATGTCTTTTTTTTTGGTAGGGTACCTGCAGTACCACAACAGCTCCCTGGCAAAGAGTTTCAATAAACACTACATGAATGTATGAAATGAAGTTGGACACTAGTCAGAAAAAAAGGTACACATAACGGTATTCATATATCGTGTTTTGACTGGATTAGGAAAAATAGATATGCGACTGCATTGCAACATATACCGCAGCAAAAACTAGAAAAAACAACAATGTCATGAATAGATCAAGCATTGTCAGTGAAACAGACACGTTATATATCCCATGGACTGAAGCGATACATGTATAGCCATAAACAACAAAATCACAATGCTACATGTATAACACTCCGTCCAACACACACATTATATTACTCTTAGACTGTGGCTCATAATACCACTTACTAGATCAATATCAAAGCTGCTTGTACATATAAATCATTTTCACTCCAACAGACACATTATATACCACACAGATTGTTACATATAATACCACAAACAACAATACCAAAGTTGCATGTACATGTATAACATTGTCAGTCCAACAGACACATTATATACCACACAGACTGTTACATATAATACCACATACTAGATCAATACCAAAGTTGCATGTACATGTATAATATTGTCAGTCCAACAGACACATTATATACCACACAGACTGTTACATATGATACCACAAACAACAATACCAAAGTTGCATGTACATGTATAACATTGTCAGTCCAACAGACACATTATATACATGTACCACACAGACTGTTACATATAATACCACATACTAGATCAATACCAAAGCTGCATGTACATGTACAACATTGTCAGTCCAACAGACACATTATATACCACACAGACTGTTACATATAATACCACATACTAGATCAATATCAATGTGCATGTACATGTACAATATTGTCAGTCCAACAGACACATTATATACCACACAGACTTACATATAATACCACATATTAGATTAATACCAAAGCTGCATGTGCATGTATAACATTGTCAGTCCAACAGACACATTATATACCACACAGACTGTTTCATATAATACCACATACAAGATCAATATCAAAGCTGCATGTACATTTATAACATTTTCAGTCCAACAGACACATTTAATACAACATGGACTGTTACATATAATACCACACACAACAATACCAAAGTTACATGTACATTTATAACATTGTCAGTCCAGCAGACACATTTAATACCACATGGACTGTTACATATAATATCCCACACAACAATACCAAAGTTACATGTACATGTACAATATTGTCACTCCAACAGACACATTAGATACCACACAGACTGTTACATATAATACCACAAACAACAATACCAAAGTTGCATGTAAATGTTTAACATTGTCAGTCCAACAGACACATTATATACCACACAGACTGTTACATATAATACCACAAACAACAATACCAAAGTTGCATGTAAATGTATAACATTGTCAGTCCAACAGACACATTATGTACCACACAGACTGTTGCATATGATACCACATACAACAATTCCAAAGCTGTATGTACATGTATAACATTGTCAGTCCAACAGACACATATTATATACCACACAGACTGTTTCATATAATACCACATACAAGATCAATATCAAAGCTGCATGTACATTTATAACATTGTCAGTCCAGCAGACACATTTAATACAACATGGACTATTACATATAATACCACACACATTATGTTACAGACTGTTACATATAATAACACATACTAGATCAATACCAAAGTTACATGTACATGTACAATATTGTCAGTCCAACAGACACATTATATACAACACAGACTGTTACATTTAATACCACATACTAGATCAATACCAAAGCTGCATGTTAATGTATAACATTGTCAGTCCAACAGACACATTATATTCCACACAGACTGTTACATATAATATACCACACAACAATACCAAAGTTACATGTACATGTACAATATTGTCAGTCCAACAGACACATTATATACCACACAGACTGTTACATATAATACCACATACAAGATCAATATCAAAGCTGCATGTACATGTATAACATTGTCAGTCCAACAGACAAATTATATACCACACAGACTGTTACATATAATACCACGTACTAGATTAATACCAAAGCTGCATGTACATGTATAACAATGTCAGTCCAACAGACACATTATATACCACACAGACTGTTACATATAATACCACATACTAGATTAATACCAAAGCTGCATGTACATGTATAACAATGTCAGTCCAACAGACACATTATGTACCACACAGACTGTTACATATAATACCACATACTAGATTAATACCAAAGCTGCATGTACATGTATAACATTGTCAGTCCAACAGACACATTATATACCACACAGACTGTTACATATAATACCACATACAAGATCAATATCAAAGCTGCATGTACATGTATAACATTGTCAGTCCAACAGACACATTATATACCACACAGACTGTTACATATAATACCACATACAAGATCAATATCAAAGCTGCATGTACATGTATAACATTTTCAGTCCAACAGACACATTATATACCACACAGACTGTTTCATATAATACCACATACAAGATCAATATCAAAGCTGCATGTACATGTATAACAATGTCAGTCCAACAGACACATTATATACCACACAGACTGTTACATATTATAACACATACTAGATCAATACCAAAGTTACATGTACATGTACAATATTGTCAGTCCAACAGACACATTATATACAACACAGACTGTTACATATAATACCACATACTAGATCAATATCAAAGCTGCATGTACATGTATAACATTTTCAGTCCAACAGACACATTATATACCACACAGACTGTTTCATATAATACCACATACAAGATCAATATCAAAGCTGCATGTACATTTATAACAATGTCAGTCCAACAGACACATTATGTACCACACAGACTGTTACATATAATACCACATACTAGATTAATACCAAAGCTGCATGTACATGTATAACATTGTCAGTCCAACAGACACATTATATACCACACAGACTGTTACATATAATACCACATACAATAATATCACAAGAGAACATGTACATGGTTAACAAATTCAGTCCAACTGTCATATTATATACCACTTGGACTGTAGCAAATAATACCACACAACAATATCACCAGGCTATATGTATATGTATGTATAACATTGTCATTCCAACACACACATTATATACCTCTAAGACTGTTCCACAAATACCACATATTAAAATATCACAAGACTGCATGTACAAATACAACATACAGCTCAACTAACATATTATATACAGCATAGACTGTAGCATATAGTTCCCTATACAACAATATCATTAGGCTACATGTACTTGTATAAATTTGTCCGTCCAACTGACATAATTTATACCTCTTGGATTGTATCAAATATTTCCACATACATCTATATCGCCAATAAGGCTACATTACATGTGGAACATTGCCAGTCCAACACTCACACTTCACATACCACTTGTAGGGCCAACTGTTATATTATATGAATCAGAAATAAAATTTCAACAATTGACTGCTACATGTTGTGTTATGAAACAAACATGTCTATATTATTATTTATAGGGTTACTACAGTAGCACAACAGCTCCAAGGTCAAGACATGGTCTAGTTTGAATCACAGAAAGGCCACAGGAATTTATACAGTGATCACTTTATGGTAAGATTTTTTGTTTTAATTTCTTTAAAAATTAAATTGTAAAATGGTAAACAATCAATACCAGTAATCATCTAAGAAATATTTCAACAACATAAACAACTTTAAAACAACTTCATTGAAATGTCTGTGTTTTGATTTTTGGAAATTGTGGTATAAAATTAATGTTTTAATTTTTATTTGTTTACTTAGGTTATTCTAATTTAACAAATTCGATAGTAAGTTTATAACACTGTGTTGGCAATTAGAAGGATTTTGCAATATGTTTACTTTTCTTCTTTTTTTTACAGTATTCCATTGCACAGCTGACAGTGGTGGAAGAAACAAAGTATACATTTCAACATTAAAGGATCATAGATGAGATCAACAATATTTTGAACCAAACAAGAATTTGTTATAAATATCATTTATTTGCTTGTTTGCACTGGTTTTTTTTTTTATCAAATTGACAAATATGGATCTGGAAAATTTAATTGATCTTGAAAAAAATCTTTTTATTAATTCATCTTATTGTATGTTTTGTTCAGCTGCTTTAGGGCACATTTTGCAATAAAATACCATATTATTCTTTTTCTGTTTATATAATGATGCTTTTTACTGTTTACACCTAATTTCTAAATAGTGGTACCTTTTTAAGGTGAATTTAAATGAGGCCTCAAGTTTTGTCATTTGTCTTAAAATGAGGAAGATGTCATATATTAGGTCAGTAAAGTTGGTGATCCATGACACACCAGTTGTTGGTATGAAATCATGAAGCATATCAATTAAGTACAAATTTAAATGGTTCTCACTCATTCATTGTCTAAAAATTACATGTACTTATCAAATGGTCCATTAAATCCATTTTAGTTACTACCTGACTTGATATTTTTCAGTACAGAGAAGTTCAAGGTTATAAAGTTTGATAAGCCTAACACGTTTTTTTTTCTATACAAGACTAATCAAAGACACTCTAACCAAAAGAAAATACCACACTATATGAATATGAAGAGCATAGAACAATAAAAACAAAGATGCCAGGGCTTGATTTACTTATAAAAGCTGCTAGTCCTACTTACATACTATATTTGTATATGGACTATCGTTACAAAACAAAATATAAAAGAGTTTATGATTTAAGGTTTGTCAAGAATAGCTGTCAGTCCTGCATACAAACTATGTACGTGTATGGACTGTTGTTCACAATACCACATATAAAAGTGTCTATGATTTGAGGTTTGTCAAGAGTACCTGTCAGTCCTGCTTATATACTATGTACGTGTATGGACTGTTGTTCACAATACCACATATAAAAGAACTTATGATTTGAGGTTTGACAAGAATAGCTTTCAGTCCAACATACAAACTATGTACGTGTATGGACTGTTGTTCACAATACCACATATAAAAGTGTATATGATTTAAGGTTTGTCAAGAGTAGCTGTCAGTCCTGGATACATACTATGCACTTGTATGGACTGTTGTTCACAATACCACATATAAAATTGTCTATGATTTAAGGTTTGTCATGAATAGATGTCAGTCCTGCATACATACTATGTACGTGTATGGACTGTTGTTCACGATACCACATATCAAAGTTTTCATGCTTTAAGGTTTTTCTATGTTAGCTTTCAGTCCTGCATACGTACGTATACGGGCCGTTACCACGATACGTCATATGGAAGGTTGTTTGTCTGAAGCTTTTTACTATTAAAATACATGCACTTCGATAAAAAGAGTAGAATTAGTTGAACTATATTTGACAATGTCATTTTAATAGATGTCTATTAAAAGTGTTAATGTTAAAGTAACCAGTTTGGAGATTTTGTGTATTTGTCACATTTTGAGGAGAAATTTGTCAACAAAAATTTGGCATTCCAATGGGCACAAATTGCGCTCCTTTCCTCGCCGATATGTTTTTTATACTGGAGACTGGATATCTTCAAGAACTCGTAAAGAACAATAAGATGAAAGAGACGAGGTTCTTTAATGTCCTCTCCCTGTCAACAACGCTTCGATTGGTAGATGGAAACCTTTGTTATATCCGCCGGAGATTAAGGAAACCACCGAATCCAATTGCAGATTATTCTTGAATTTGCATCTCGAATATGACCAGAGTGGTAATCTCAGTAGAAATATTAACGATAATTGAGACGACTTTGATTTTCCTAACCTTGAAATCAACATACCTACTTTACCTGCTCACGGTGATTATATTTCACAACATATTGAATATGCCAGGGCTTTTACAATTTTTTTTCTGATTTTTATACATCTCCATGGCCGACTGTTAGACCAAGGTTACAAGAAAAATACATCTCATACAGTCCCTAAAAAATCCCTTCGTTATCAACCATTGGAAAAATTAAAAAAATTGTTAAACGTAATGGTTATTGATTGTTTTGATTAGTGTTTTGCTAATTGTTGTACTGAGATGGTCATCTAATTATCTAATCGGCTAATTTTCCCTATTGTGTCTTCGCAACCGTTCTGCGTTTTGTGTCAATATCGGACCCTAAGCTCACAATTGCAGAGGGGGGGGGTTCGCGCGCAATAAAATGTGGTTTAACCCACCATTTCATTTGAAATGCCTGTACCAAGTCAGGACCATTGCGATCTTTAATTTTACCGGTGTGTCTTCAATGTTTTGTCTTTTCGCTTTGACAATGAGATTGATCCTCCAAGTTCGGTAATTTTGTTATTACCGTTATTTATACAACCACGGTTTAAATATGAAACCAATAATCAAAGAAAAGAAACGCTTTTCTTTGATTATCAGTATTATTGTTTTTCAATAAGAACGATTGGCCACATAAACATTCTCTTTAAACCTCACTGTTAAGTTTACCATAAAACGCATCTTAAGTGTGTTGAAATGGGGGAAATAGAAATGTTTCATTTTTGGAAAGGGAAATACCTCGCAATTATTTCTGAAGCTTTTTAGATCTTTCATTTTTTATCATTTTATGTGAAACATTCAAATCCAGATATAAAAAGTGACTATTGATTCAAGAAAGGTAGCAAATTAGCGATCAGTGATGATCAATTTTATCTGTCCAAAAAGAGAAGCCGCTATGTATAAGTAAACAAAGTTTAAATTGAAAGAAATTGGTTTAAAGTAGAATGGTCCTGGTTTGATACAGGTTCAAGCAACAAAATTTGAAATGTTTGTATGAAAACTGTTTATGTTGGTTCAAGTTCATATATTTAGGAAACCATACATCCCTAACTTCTTATTTTTGTTATTGATATTTTAGGTTCACTTGGTTTATAACGGTACTAAGGCATTACTTCAATTTCTAGTGATTCCATATATTTTATAATTGTATAATTTGAACTTTGAAAAAAAAAAAGGGTTTACGTTGCTGAATGCGGTTTTGTTGTTATGTGTGTGTGTGTGTGTTTTATGTTGTTATGTGGTTTGTTTTGTTGTGATGAGTTTTTGTCTGCCGGTTTTGTCTTTGTCTTTACGGTTTTATGATACTGATTACCCCCTTGGTACACCTTTGCTTGTTTAAATGAACATGATACGTCCTTATGGTATTTTATGGCTAAAAAGTGAAATGAAGGTTATGAGAAGAACAAGTTGGTTAAATCTTAATATCATATGAATTGTTCTACGTATATTTTTTTTCCATAAGGCCAATGCAATGCGGCGATCAATGACGACTGTTCATCTTGATAAATTTGCTTACTGTTTTCTCTTGTCGATCTCTAAGTTGCGGCTGGAATATGGAGGCTGTGTCGCGTACACTTATTCTTCATATGTTATCAAAGAAGAAATACTTGCTGTTTTTTCCTTCCTTTATATAAAGATGTAAACAAAATCAATAAATACTCAGGGACGATTCCAGAGTTCAATGAAAAGGGGTGGGCGTAGAAAAATCCGGGTAATAAAATGGTGAATGTCGGGCGGGCGCGGGCGGCGTGCGGGCGGGGAAGAAATTTTCGTAACAGTTTTCTCAGCAACTACTAACCACAGCCACTTAATATTTGGTATACAGCATCAAGGTGGGGTCCCATAACGTGGGATACGATTTCAGGTATGTCGCTCAACTACTTCCTGTTAAACGAAATCCAGCCATTTTTGACTTTGACAGATTTTTCAATTTTACACAAAAATTAAAAATTTCCCGATTAAATGGGGCGTACGCCCCCTCCGCCCTCCTCTGGATCTGTTACAGTAGGTAAACGTTATGTCGAAATCAGCTTTTGATATTTGCTTTGACTTGTGAAACAATTTTACATCGTCTGCAATTTTTTGAATATGTGGCAATTTATTGTAAGTTGTTTCAAGTTGCCATAAATGCATATTCATTGAATAATCATCATGTAACTTATCAGAATGGACGATTCTTTTTTCAAAATATTATTTTTTTTATCATATACGCGTGAGAATTTTTGCTAAATAACAACTCTTGTCTAAGACGTTTGGTTTAAAGCAAAATTCAAAATGAAGCGGATAAGCTGAATTAAATTATGAACGACTGTATACACGCATCTAATATGTAAAACTGGCGTACAAGATACAAGATATTTTATTTGCAAATCATTGCGCCCAATATTGAGCATATAAAGTAAACTTTAAACGTTTGTATGATTGGTTAAATTATAGTTAAATAATAATCATAATAGTAATGAAAACGATAATAAAACAATTGTGTTTATTAAATCAGGTATTTAAAATAAAGGGGAAAGAAAAAGAAACAAACAACAATTACTGTTAGCCCCATGACATATTTCTTGAGGAAACACACGGATCCTATATTAATAATAATGATAATAAAAAAATTGTTTTCTAATATTATGAAAGGTTGATGTTATTTTAAATAATAGTTTTATTAAATCTTAAACTTCTGCTAATTTATTTTTGTTTGAGAGATTTTCAAAATTCTTATATTTTTTGGATATTAAAGCAAATAAATCTTTTACGTTCATTTTCATAGATGTTACATTCGGTAAAAAAGTGTAATTCATCTTCTACAAGATTTGAATTACAAACTTTACATACACGATCCTCAACTTCTAACCCTATTTATCTGATCTATATGATCACTTATTCTTAATTTTGTTAATAACTGACGCTGTGATTGATTTCCAATAAAAAGATATTTTTCATTTTCAAATTTAGATTAAAAAAGTCTATAGTACTCCTTTTGATGTTCTTTTGTCATTGTAAAGGTGTAAATAGTAAGAATGTCCGTTAAATGATACTTTGGCGAGTAAATGAAAATTAGTTACATTTTCGTTCCATCAAATCTTTCATTGATAGTTTTGTTTGCATGTCAGGACTAAATACACAAACTAATTAAGGTGCATATTTTTCTTCTCTGTCTTCGAAAGTGGAGAGACATATTGTTCGGATTTGTTCGTATGTCCGTTCGTCCGTCCCTCAAGATTATCTTTAAGTTTAAGTGACCTTACCACGAAGGAAGTATGGTATCATCATGAAACTTTTAACGCATATACATCAGGGTATGAACAAAAATACTTTACGATGACGGGACATCATATCGTTTGGGCATATATTCTTGAATATATTGTAAAACCAAATAAATGGTGTATTTAGTGACTAAAATGGAAACCAATAACCAAACAGTGCAAAAATGCGAAAATATTTCGAATAGAAGCGTTCAAATATTAAATAAATTGAACTTTGCGGCAAATAGGAGGTTTTGGCGATTTATTTGAAGGATTTATAGTTGCAATTTCAAAATACTGTTCTATATTCATTCGAGACAAAATTTTAACCCAACTTTTCGGCCTTTTTATGGATTTTGTTACATGTGACACTTTTTTTCAAACATTTAATAAAAGGCGTCCGTTTCGGTAACAAAATGTCTTTTATTACCATTCAGGTTTCTGAAAAATTTATTTGCATCTATACTAAATCGGTAAAATTAAAAAAATCAGTGGGCCTCAACCTTAACTTATGTCCTCTGAGTGTATGTTTGTTGGATATGGAACTTTGTTGTAATTTGCATTTCTAACATCCGTGAAGGTAAGCGCTGCCGGTGAGGTGTTAAGACCCCGAAGTTAGCCCGCTCCAGCATCAACACTTTTGTGTTGAAGAACATATCAAACCTATAAATCCGTTTAAATTTCTAATTGTCTTCACCCTAAGGTTCTGCTGACACCAGTTGAGATTGATATTAGTCATAATTTTGTAATCCTGTTCGGTAGTTTTTGTTTTATTATTCAATGTTCTTCGCAATCTGATTAGTTAGTATAATGTTTGGTCTTTTTCAATATCTTGGCTAGTGCTCATCTGAAAAGTCTTAAATAGACGAAACGCGCATCAGGCTTAGCGAAATTTATTATCTGGAACTTTTTTTTATTAGTATCTAATAAAACTTAGACATGTTTTAGAAAATAATACATACAATAGTCCATAAACGGACACATTTATAAACATTAACTTCTATACTGACAAATCTTAGACCAACAATCTCTATATGTATAATAAATGAAAACAGTCCAAACGCTTACATAGTACATGTGAAGGACTGGGAGCTGTTCTTGACAAACCTTAGATCAATAACCCATCTTTATGTAGTATAATAGACAACAGTCCATACGCTTACATAGTACATGTGAAGGACTAGGAGCTTTTCTTGACAAACCATAGTCGACCTACAACACTTCTGTATGCAGTATAATGGGCAACAGTCCATACGCTTATATCATTAGTACACATGAAGGACTGGGAGCTATTCTTTACAAACCTTAGACCAATAACCCTTCTATATGCAGTATAATAGGCAACAGTCCATACGCTTACATAGTACATGTGAAGGACTAGGAGCTTTTCTTGACAAACCATAGACCTACAACACTTCTGTATGCAGTAAAATGGGCAACAGTCCATACGCTTATAGTACACGTGAAGGACCGGCAGCTTTTCTTGACAAACCTTAGATCAATATCCCTTCTATATGTAGTGTAATAGACAATAGTCCATACGCTTATATATTACAGGTGAAGGACTAGGAGCTTTTCTTGACAAACCTTATACCAACAACACTTTTATATGCAGTATAATGGGCAACAGTCCATACGCTTATATCATGGGTACACACGAAGGACTGGGAGCTATTCTTCACAAACCTTAGATAAACAACCCTTCTATATGCAGTATATAATGGGCAACAGTCCATAGACTTCTATTGTATGTACGACTGGCAGCTATTCTTTCTTTATTTTTTAATGCAAATCTTATATCCCCTTTTGAAAAAGATGTTTATCACATACGTAAAGGGGTGTTGTCTCCCTGTCTGTGTGGTCTTTTTTTTTTTTTTTTTGGTCATGATGTGTCTTTTGGATTTACAGAACTAATGGAGTTGTGTCATTCAATTGTTCCATTTGTACACCTTTGCTTCTTGCAATTAAAAATATTGGTCTTAAAAGAGCTGAATAAAATACCATATAACACCTTAGAGGGGTCAGTCCAACTGTTTTTTAAGCTGAAGATTTAAGCAAGCAAAAATCTTTTTTTTATCTGCAATAGTTTTCACTATAAGCAAAAAATTCAATTGTCAACCTTTAAATGGGATAAAACCACATAAAGAGTTCATCTGAAATTTCGGTTAAATGGAGACTTTGGCAGGTAGGATCCGCTTACTCTTCCTTAGCACCTGAGTTCACTCTTGTTACAACTTGATTTGATTTGTTGATTTCTGTTCGTTTTTTTTTTAAGTTTTGTATTTACTCGTGCTGTTCTTGTTCTATTAACTGGTTTTGAAGTTGCCCTTTCATACTTTTGACACTAAAATGCCCCATTCATTTCTCTTTGCTTCTTGGTAGAACTTCTGATTCTAAAGAGCATTAGAACCTTAAGAATTTTTAAATTAAATATAATTCCTGAGCTAAATGCCACTTTAGGTGAATTCACCATATCTTCTATTTTTAGTAACAGTGACCATGTATTTGGAGGGTCAAAAATTGAAACTCACATTTTGTGCAAGGTACCCTAAGGATCTTGTTTAAGCAAATTGAGTTCACGTTGCTGATTGGGGTTTGGTTGTTTTATGTTTCCCGTTGTGGTGTTTTAATGTTGACTGAGTTTGTCTTTGTCTTTTTGGATTAACAATATTTGATTCCCCTTTGGTACACCTTTGCTTCTATCAATCATACCAAGTTTCCTTAAATTCTATCAAAATATTAGATAATTGAAAAACAAACAGACAACAGACACCAAGTCATGGAAATATCTCCCATGGACCTTGGGTCCAGGTGAACTTATATGTAAAGGTGATAACAAATTGATTAAATTAATTTATTGTTAAAATGATAAGTTTCATAGACAGACTTAAACAATTCATGAAAAATATTCTGATAAATGTTTTATTTTCATCAACCCTTGGATGCACCATAGTTGATCTTTGATTCTTTAGTGTAGGATATTCTCTTCCACCAATGTCAATTGGGCAATAGAAACTGTAAAAAAAGAATATAAGTGAACAAATTTAAAAATATTTGTCAACATGGATATACGTTTATTGCTGATTTTTTTTTATAATTATAGTAGCTTTAAGACAATGAATAGTTCACTCGCGGTCAGTCTTTTGTCACATGAGATGAGAATAGATCTTTTTTAAATATTCAACATGATTTTGGTTTTTTTCTTATAAGTTAAAATTTTTAACACTTCACCAATGTTTTATTTTTTAATTGCTTTATTTTTTAACCTTTAAAAAAACAAATCTGCCAAGATGGTCATTAAATGGCTCACCTTTTGAACTAATCTAATTGTCTATCAATAACCCTTTCATCACAGTCAACATTCCTACAAATAAGATAAAATAAAAGTGAATTGTTTGCATTTGAGTTGAGTCTTCCACCCAGAAGTTGATTAATCTGCCCTTTTTAACAATATGTTAAAGAATACAACAAAACTATGAAAATATATGTGGAATTTCCAAAATGATATACTATATTAAGGTTCATTGATACTGTAGAGATAGGATGGTCATACATGTAGTCATATTCTATTGCTTTATGCTTTTCATATCCAAAGGTTTTTGCATGGAGACATTAAAATAAAAAAAATGTAGTTTTATGCATTTATGGATGTCTATATTTATTTACTTAAATAATTAAATCTTTACAAAATAAAGCATTCAAATTAACAGTTATATTTCATGAACTTCAAATCAATTGAATAGCTTTTTTCATAACATATGCAATGATAATCCTTTGTATTACTATACACTGCAGCCCATGCTGTGTATAAAATGACAGTTGGACTGACAATATTATACATGTACATATAGTCTAGTGGTATCGTTTGCTACAGTCAAAGAGGAATATAATGTGAGTTATACATATACAATCATACTTGTGATATTCTTATATGTGGTTTCAGTGTTTTGCAGTCCATACTGTATATAATATGTCAGTTGGACTGACAATTAAATACAGTGTTCATTTAGTCTTGTGATATTCTTATGTGTGGTACTGTGTGTTCATTCCATGCTGTATATAATATGTAAGTTGTACAGACAATGTTATACATGTACACATAACTTTGGTATTGTTATATGTGGTATAACATGCTACAGTTCAAGAGGTATTTAATATGACAGTTGGACTGAATATGTTATACATGTACATGTTGTCTTGTGATATTGTTGTATGTGGTATCATATTGCTACAGTCCAAGAGGCATTTAATATGACAGCTGGACTGAATAGTTATACATGTACATGTTGTCTTATTTGTGATATTGTTAAATGTGGAATTATTTGCTACAGTCCAAGAGGTATTCAATATGACAGTTGGACTGACTATATACAAGTACATGTAGCCTGCTAATATTGTTGCATAGAGCATTATATGCATAAGTCCATGCTGTATACAATATGTCAGTTGGACTTACAATGTTATACATGCACATGTATCTTTGATATTCATCTAGTATGTGAAATTATGAGCCACAGTCCAAGAGGCATATAATGTGTATGTTGGTCTGACTATGTTATACATGTTCATGCAGCTTTGATATTGTTGTATGTGGTATTATATGTAAGTCTGTGTGGTATATAATGTGTATGTTGGACTGACAATGTTATACATGTACATGTAGCTTTGATATTGATTTAGTATGTGGTAATATATGTAACAGTCTGTGTGGAACATAATGTGTCTGTTGGACTGACAATGTTATACATGTACATGTAGCTTTGATATTGATCTAGTATGTGGTATTATATGCAACAGTCTGTGTGTTATATAATGTGTATGTTGGACTGACAATGTTATACATGTACATGTACATGCAGCTTTGGTATTGATCTAGTATGTGGTATTATATGTAACAGTCTGTGTGGTACATAATGTGTCTGTTGGACTGACAATGTTATACATGTACATGTAGCTTTGATATTGATCTAGTTTATGGTATAACATGTAACAGTCTGTGTGGTATACAATGTGTCTGTTGGACTGACAATGTTATACATGTACATGCAGCTTTGGTATTGTTGTATGTGGTATAATATGTAACAGTCTGTGTGGTATATAATGTGTATGTTGGACTGACAATGTTATACATGTACATACAGCTTTGATATAGATCTAGTATGTGGTATTATATGTAACAGTCTCAGTGAGTCTGTGTGGAACATAATGTGTCTGCAGGACTGACAATGTTATACATGTACATGTAGCTTTGATATTGATCTGGTATGTGGTATTATATGTAACAGTCTGTATGGTATATAATGTGTTTGTTGGACTGACAATGTTATACATGTACATACAGATTTGATATAGATCTAGTATGTGGTATTATATGTAACAGTCTGTGTGGTATATAATGTGTTTGTTGGACTGACAATGTTATACATGTACATACAGCTTTGATATAGATCTAGAATGTGGTATTATATGTAACAGTGTGTGTGGTACATAATGTGTATGTTGGACTGATAATGTTATACATGTACATGTAGCTTTGATATTGATCTAGTATGAGGTATTATATGTAACAGTCTGTGTGGAACAAAATGTGTCTGCTGGACTGACAATGTTATACATGTACATGCAGCTTTGGTATTGATCTAGTATATTGTATTATATGTAACAGTCTGTGTGGTACATAATGAGTCTGTTGGACTGACAAAGTTATACATGTACATGCAGCTTTAATATAGATCTAGTATGTGGTAATATATGTAACAGTCTGTGTGGTACATAATGTGTCTGTTGGACTGACAATGTTATACATGTACATGCAGCTTTGGTATTGATCTAGTATGTTGTATTATATGTAACAGTCTGTGTGGTACATAATGTGTATGTTGGACTGACAATATTATACATGTACATGCAGCTTTGATATAGATCTAGTATGAGGTATTATATGTAACAGTCTGTGTGGTATATAATGTGTCTGTTGGAATGACAATGTTATACATGTACATGCAGCTTTGATATTGATCTAGTATGACATATTATATGTAACAGTCTGTGTGGTATATAATGTGTATGTTGGACTGACAATGTTATACATGTACATGTAGCTTTGATATTGATCTAGTATGTGGTATTATATGTAACAGTCTGTGTGGTACATAATGTGTATGTTGGATTGACAATGCTATACATGTACATGCAACTTTGGTATTGTTGTTCGGGTATTATATGTAACAGTCTGTGTGGTATTATAATGTGTCTGTTGGACTGACAATGTTATACATGTACATGTAGCTTTGATATTGATCTAGTATGAGGTATTATATGTAACAGTCTGTGTGGTACATAATGTGTATGTTGGACTGACAATATTATACATGTACATGCAGCTTTGATATAGATCTAGTATGAGGTATTATATGTAACAGTCTGTGTGGTACATAATGTGTCTGTTGGACTGACAATGTTATACATGTACATGCAGCTTTGATATTGATCTAGTATGACATATTATATGTAACAGTCTGTGTGGTACATGTGTCTGTTGGACTGACAATGTTATACATGTACATGTAGCTTTGATATTGATCTAGTATGTGGTATTATATGTAACAGTCTGTGTGGTACATAATGTGTATGTTGGGTTGACAATGCTATACATGTACATGCAACTTTGGTATTGTTGTTCGGGTATTATATGTAACAGTCTGTGTGGTATTATAATGTGTCTGTTGGACTGACAATGTTATACATGTACATGTAGCTTTGATATTGATCTAGTATGAGGTATTATATGTAACAGTCTGTGTGGTACATAATGTGTATGTTGGACTGACAATGTTATACATGTACATGTAGCTTTGATATTGATCTAGTATGTGGTATTATATGCAACAGTCTGTGTGTTATATAATGTGTATGTTGGACTGACAATGTTATACATGTACATGCAGCTTTGGTATTGATCTAGTATGTGGTATTATATGTAACAGTCTGTGTGGTACATAATGTGTCTGTTGGACTGACAATGTTATACATGTACATGTAGCTTTGATATTGATCTAGTTTATGGTATAACATGTAACAGTCTGTGTGGTATACAATGTGTCTGTTGGACTGACAATGTTATACATGTACATGCAGCTTTGGTATTGTTGTATGTGGTATAATATGTAACAGTCTGTGTGGTATATAATGTGTATGTTGGACTGACAATGTTATACATGTACATACAGCTTTGATATAGATCTAGTATGTGGTATTATATGTAACAGTCTCAGTGAGTCTGTGTGGAACATAATGTGTCTGCAGGACTGACAATGTTATACATGTACATGTAGCTTTGATATTGATCTGGTATGTGGTATTATATGTAACAGTCTGTATGGTATATAATGTGTTTGTTGGACTGACAATGTTATACATGTACATACAGATTTGATATAGATCTAGTATGTGGTATTATATGTAACAGTCTGTGTGGTATATAATGTGTTTGTTGGACTGACAATGTTATACATGTACATACAGCTTTGATATAGATCTAGAATGTGGTATTATATGTAACAGTGTGTGTGGTACATAATGTGTATGTTGGACTGATAATGTTATACATGTACATGTAGCTTTGATATTGATCTAGTATGAGGTATTATATGTAACAGTCTGTGTGGAACAAAATGTGTCTGCTGGACTGACAATGTTATACATGTACATGTAGCTTTGATATTGATCTAGTATGTGGTATTATATGTAACAGTCTGTGTGGTACATAATGTGTATGTTGGATTGACAATGCTATACATGTACATGCAACTTTGGTATTGTTGTTCGGGTATTATATGTAACAGTCTGTGTGGTATTATAATGTGTCTGTTGGACTGACAATGTTATACATGTACATGTAGCTTTGATATTGATCTAGTATGAGGTATTATATGTAACAGTCTGTGTGGTACATAATGTGTATGTTGGACTGACAATATTATACATGTACATGCAGCTTTGATATAGATCTAGTATGAGGTATTATATGTAACAGTCTGTGTGGTACATAATGTGTCTGTTGGACTGACAATGTTATACATGTACATGCAGCTTTGATATTGATCTAGTATGACATATTATATGTAACAGTCTGTGTGGTACATAATGTGTCTGTTGGACTGACAATGTTATACATGTACATGTAGCTTTGATATTGATCTAGTATGTGGTATTATATGTAACAGTCTGTGTGGTACATAATGTGTATGTTGGGTTGACAATGCTATACATGTACATGCAACTTTGGTATTGTTGTTCGGGTATTATATGTAACAGTCTGTGTGGTATTATAATGTGTCTGTTGGACTGACAATGTTATACATGTACATGTAGCTTTGATATTGATCTAGTATGAGGTATTATATGTAACAGTCTGTGTGGTACATAATGTGTATGTTGGACTGACAATGTTATACATGTACATGTAGCTTTGATATTGATCTAGTATGTGGTATTATATGCAACAGTCTGTGTGTTTATAATGTGTATGTTGGACTGACAATGTTATACATGTACATGCAGCTTTGGTATTGATCTAGTATGTGGTATTATATGTAACAGTCTGTGTGGTACATAATGTGTCTGTTGGACTGACAATGTTATACATGTACATGCAACTTTGGTATTGTTGTTTGTGGTATTATATGTAACAGTCTGTGTGGTATACAATGTGTCTGCTGGACTGACAATGTTATAAATGTACATGCAGCTTTGATATTGATCTTGTATGTGGTATTATATGTAACAGTCTGTGTGGTATATAATGTGTCTGCTGGACTGACAATGTTATAAATGTACATGCAGCTTTGATATTGATCTTGTATGTGGTTATATATGTAACAGTCTGTGTGGTATATAATGTGTCTGTTGGACTGACAATGTTATACATGTACATGCAGCTTTGATATTGATTTAGTATGTGGGAATATATGTAACAGTCTGTGTGGTACATAATGTGTATGTTGGACTGACAATGTTATACATGTACATGCAGCTTTGGTATTGATTTAGTATGTGGTAATATATGTAACAGTCTGTGTGGTACATAATGTGTAAGTTGGACTGACAATGTTATACATGTACATGCAGCTTTGATATTGATTTAGTGTGTGGTATTATATGTAACAGTCTGTGTGGAACATAATGTGTCTGTTGGACTGACAATGTTATACATGTACATGCAGCTTTGATATTGATTTAGTATGTGGTAATATATGTAACAGTCTGTGTGGTACATAATGTGTATGTTGGACTGACAATGTTATACATGAACATGTAGCTTTGATATTGATTTAGTATGTGGTATTATATGTAACAGTCTGTGTGGTACATAATGTGTCTGTTGGACTGACAATGTTATACATGTACATGCAGCATTGATATTGATATAGTATGTGGTATTACATGTAACAGTCTGTGTGGTATATAATGTGTCTGTTGGACTGACAATGTTATACATGTACATGTAGCTTTGATATTGATCTAGTATGTGGTATCATATGTAATAGTCTGTGTGGTATATAATGTGTCTGTTGGACTGACAATGTTATACATGTACATGCAGCTTTGATATAGATCTAGTATGTGGTATTATATGTAACAGTCTGTGTGGTACATAATGTGTCTGCTGGACTGACAATGTTATAAATGTACATGCAGCTTTGGTATTGATCTAGTATGTTGTATTATATGTATCAGTCTGTGTGGTACATAATGTGTATGTTGGACTGACAATTTTATACATGTACATGCAGCTTTGGTATTGAGCTAGTATGTTGTATTATATGTATCAGTCTGTGTGGTACATAATGTGTATGTTGGACTGACAATGTTATACATGTACATGCAGCTTTGATATTGATCTAATATGTGGTATTATATGTAACAGTCTGTGTGGTATATAATGTGTATGTTGGACTGACAATGTTATACATGTACATGCAAATTTGATATAGATCTACATGTAGTATGTGGTATTATATGTAACAGTCTGTGTGGTACATAATGTGTCTGTTGGACTGACAATGTTATACATGTACATGTAGCTTTGATATTGATCTAGTAAGTGGTACTATGAGCCACAGTCCAAGTGTAATATAATGTGTGTGTTGGACTGAGTGTTATACATGTAGCATTGTGATTTTGTTGTTTATGGTTATACATGTATACGCTACAGTCCATGGGATATATAATGTGTCTGTTACACTGACAATGCTTTATTTATTCATGACATTGTTGTTTTTTTCTAGTTTTTGCTGCGGTATATATTGCATATTTATTTTTCCTAACCCAGTGGAAACAAGATATATAAATACTGTTATGTGTACCTTTTTGTTCTGACTAGTGTCCAACTTCATTTTATACATTCATGTAGTGTTTCTTGAAACTCTTTGCCAGGGAGCTGTTGTGGTACTGCAGGTACCCTACAAAAAAAGACATGGCTGTTAAGTAATGCATGTAGCAGTTAGTTGTATTATGAAATGTGGGTCGAACAATTATTACACAGGGTTTTTCTATTTAGGTCCCATATCATTCTGAGATTTTTATATGAGACCTTAAATACACAAATATGTGTTATGCTCTTCATATAAGGGGGGGGGGGGTTAAGAGGGGGTCTCATGACCGACTCCTGTAGAAATAAAACACTAAATTCCGCACTCCAGGAAAACTACTGGTGCAAAAAAAAACCATAAAAATTCAGAATTCCCACAGTTTTATGGGTAAAATTGGGAATTTCTGGTGAAAATAGGCCTTTCCTGCTGTCCCGTAAATTGTAAGTGATTTCGAAACCAATCGTAAAAAAAAATCCCCTGTAAGTTCTTGCACAATTGGTTATGAGTAAAGGTTCATGATCGACTGGCACGAGTTTAAATAATAAAAATTTGCAAATTATGTTTACGGGACGGATCCAGAGGTTCGCGAAAGGGGGGCGTAATTGCTAAAAATGTCAGATTTGGATTAAAATTTGAAGTTGCTTGGTCAATATTATACAGAAAAAAATAATATCTATCAAGTAAAGGGGGCATACCCCCCCCCCCCCCCCTTCCGCCCCCTCTGAATCCACAACTGGTTTATGAGTTAGATTATAACATTGTTGTTTTTTCAAAATTTGTCAAAAATGTTCGTAATATACTTTCATGAGTTCCTGCGAGTAAGCAAGAATTACTAAGAGTTATTGCAAGTCATTGCAAATACCAGTTGCAAGCTCATAAGGAAAAGCCATAAAATGTGCAATAAAAACAGGTGTAATGAAGATACTGTTTTATATGTGACATGTGTGAGGTTGCTCTTGGTGTCGATTACTAATTAGCAGTTAATGGTACTCTTGCTTTTATCGCGTATGTTGTTCATATTTTCCTTATCAAGCATCCCATGTAAATGCAGTCAAAGTCACTTTTAAAATGTTTCTCATTATTTCGTTATTGTCATTCCATCAACATTCCCTTTATTGACCTTTACTATTTTCAAATTGGAGAATACCCCCATGAAACAACACATCTGATTGGTCATTAGAAATTGACGTCACAGTCCTACAGTCCAGTCCTACAAGCTTTTATACGTATTTAAATAACTCGTCCCAGTGTGAAAGGGGTATAACAACCAATGAAAAAGGGCGTTATATCGATCATCGCTTTCCTCTAGGGGGCGTTCCGATGGAATGAAATATGAATAAAAAATCTTCCATATTAATGAAAAGGTCTTCCATATCAATATAAAAGCCTTCCATATTAATCAAAAAGGCTTCCATATCAATAACAAAAATCTTCCATACTAATAAAAAAGGTTTTCCATATCAATAAAAAATTCTTCCATATTAATAAAAAAAAATCTTACATATAAATAAAAAATCTTACAAATTAATAAAAAATATTCCATATTAATAAGAAAATCTTACATATTAATAAAAAAATCTTCCATATCAAATAAAAAAATCTTACATATTAATAAAAAATCTTACATATTAATAAAAAATCTTACATATTAATCAGAAAATCTTACATATTAATAAGAAAATCTTCCATATTAATAAAAAAATCTTCCATATTAATAAAAAAAACTTACATATTAATAAAAAATCTTACATATTAATAAAAAATCTTACATATTAATAGAAAATAATGAATCTAAAAGTTACTATATATAAAATTTTGCAACACATTACTTGCCATACTAAAATCATACCCGATTTATTACCCCTTTCCTGTTGTATGTAACGCTGATAAGCGATCGACAACAGGTGGTCCAGTTTACATAATCTCAAGGTAAAATTCTCGAAAACCTTGAACTGTAAGTTCACAGGTAGTAATGTGTCATATCGTACAATGTTTGGTAAAGGGATTTTGTCATGGTATGGTAAAGGGAGGTCATGGTTTGTACAAGGGATTTTTTTTCTAAAATATGTAAAAATACCTTTATTTTAGTATCAGATGGCGAGGAGAGCTGAAAGGAATTGAACATGACAATAAAGGTGTACTGTGTTAACTTTAAATCTGCTTAGTTGTGCTTATTAACCAAATTTTAATTTTGTCATGGTTTGGTAAAGGGAACAGAAAATTGTCATGGTTTATACCATTATGTCATGGTTTATCACATTTTCTAAAGTTAGGAGATCGGACAAATTATTGGGTATTTTCTGCTGTTTTATTGTGTTTGACGACATACTGTGTTTCCGTGTTTCTTAATACGCATCTTTAACCCCCGAAAAAACACTGGATCGTTTCTTTGAATTTATAAATCAGTAATAGCATATAAAAGATATATATTTTTATATATATAATTTAAATCCTTTTAATTGCTCTAGACCGTCACTAAGCCAACAACATATACTAACCATCAGGATTACCATTGAACAATTAAATATGAATATGGTTATTGTATAAGCTTCTAAAAACAGTACAAGCTACTCCTGTATGATAATATAAAAATATTATGGATGAAGCAAACGTTTTTCAAATACTATAAGCACTGCTGTTGCACTGAATACTCGGTAATATTATTATGGTTGAAGCAACATATTCCCTGAGATATGCAAGAAGCAGAGGTACATGTACAAATGGGGTATCCATAACTGAATGTCAATCAACAATGCGAACTCCAGTCGAAACGAGAATAAACTCAGGTGCTCCGGAAGAGTAAGCAGTTCCTGCTTGCTATAGCACGCCCGTCGCGTTACCAACAGTCAATTCAGTGCGTCAAATCCGGTAAAGGAAGACAAAACAAAACCGTATGACAAACCAACGTCTGCACTCATCTGATGCCCTTTGCAATAGTTCCGTTGGTAGTGAATATCATTTAAGTTATGGAATGTCCTTCTATTAATACTGAAAGGAAAAGCTTCATTGATAGGAAGCAGAGAGTTTTTAGTATATATATTAGCGGCAATAAGCAAAATCATGCATTAAACCTAATGCCTAGTCAGTGTTTTCCTGTATACCTTTGTATCTATTTTGACTTTGAGTTTCCATATTAAATCCTATATCATTTCTCGAGCGCTGTTATTGTCTCAGCTTATGCCTACATCTAATATGGGAGTCTCGAAATGATATGGAACATGATATGGCAATTTCTGTATAATAATAATTATCTCATGATTACTCTAATATGTCTTATGAATGGCATACACATTATACTGTTATATTTTTTTTCCAGGAGCGGTTGATATGTATATTTGTAGTATGCATTATTTTGGTAATATATATATGACCGGTTTAAGGTTTAAAACATAGTTGTTAGCTCATTTTATTGAATAAGATTTAAAATATAATTTCTAAATATCCCTTGACCAAACCATGACCACCCTACACTAAACCATGACGTCCCTTGTACAAACCATGACAAGTAAAAAAAATATTTTTGCGATGCATGCTTTGTAAGCGTTTAATTACGCTGAAAAATGTGTCAAAAGATTGTATGCACAGTAAGTGATTGTTTTTGAGCAACATCTGGCTTTTACTTTTGCTTGGAACATAAAATGATGTTATTTTATCAATTGAACAAAACTAATTTTCCTGAATGATTTAGCGAGTATATTCCATCATTTACATGTGCCATATTTTAGTATAAATATATCTTGCCCTTAAAAATGCCCGAAAACGCCTTTTGTGCCCAGAAAAATTATGATTTCATTTTTGCAGACGACATTATGCAAATATCCCTTGTACAAACCATGACGCCTTTGACTAAACCATGACAAAATCCCTTTACCAAACGTTTTACGATATGACACATTACTACCTGTGAAGTTCATGCAACTTTT
>CAXARO010000002.1:0-15000 GCA_963971305.1 Arcuatula senhousia | reverse complement strand
TTTGATAAGCCAATTCTTTAGAAAGCTATACCACTTAAGGAAACTTAAACCACTAAAATATAACACAGATGACGCCTGGCTGGCTATGAAGATGTTGCAAACCGAGGCAAACACCAAGGTAAAGTGGAATGGAAAGCTCAGCGAAGGATTCTCCACTAAACAAGGGGTAAGGCAAGGAGCAAAACCAGCACCTACCTTGTATAAATGTTACAAAAACCAGCTCTTGGTCATACTCACCAATGAAGGGGTGGGAGCCAGAATCACAATTACCTATATCGCCGAAGTGAGCTCGACCAAACACATTGGAATTGCTAGGAAATCTGACTGTAAAAACGACACACAAAAACGCATAGAAAAGGGAAGAAGTAACGTAACAAGAGCATATTTAAATGTTCGCCTTAAAGTTACGTAAATGAACGTAACAGGAGCTTGTGCCTATGTAAAAATTGTTATTTCTGTTAAAAAATCTTATTGTGCCTCCAACTAAACAACCAGGAGAAGGATGAATTGAACCGCTTTGAACGAAGACTTCTATCGAAAAGAACACTCTTACCAGCTTCTACAACATCATCAGATATTCCATTACCAATACCAATATTTTATTTTTTTCCAAATTAGGTCCCCATAAGGGCAATTACATATAACAGTCATGATTGAAACAATGTTAACATTACAGCAACAGTACATGTATAATGAATAAAATTGAAATGTAAATATAAAATTTAAGTACAGTGCAGATGACAGAAACCAGCACTCGCAAACCCGACCAACGAAATGAAAGACTTTTACGAGAACTGTATGGTTTAAAAATATACTCCTGGAAAAAAGTTAAGCACCTCTACACTTTTTGTGCTTTTCGATGATTTGAAATAATTTCTAATTTTCATGGGTTTGATCAGTTTTAATTCTTCAATATGTGACTGGAAGGATGTTAGCTGTCGGTAAAAAAGCACATTTTCGCCTTAAAAAGCGGGAGATAACTTTTTAGGAAATAAGACACCAAACTGGTAGTAAAAAAACAAGGATTCCAGCAGTCATTCGAGCTGAAGGTGAACATACTCGAAATTGACTCTTTGACGATGCAGTACCAATCTTTTGATTATGATTTACCTTATCAAAAGCGATTTGTCAATTAATTAAAAGTTTGAAGCTTGAGGGGACAATACTTTTCAAAGACCATGTTTTTTGTACAAAAGCCGTCATTTTTTACATGTAGTTTTATGTACATAAAAAAATTGTTTTGTTTGTTAAAAACTTATTTAATTGTGCTTAACAATGCATATTTTAGTTTGCAATACCAATTTACAAAGAATATCCGTTAATTAATGGTTAAAAGGTGCTTTGAAAACGTATGATTTTAAAAAAATCATGGGGGTGCTTAACTTTTTTCCAGGTGTATATATATATATTCAATTCACCAGATTGTCATACTGCAGCAGGCACCAAGGGACGGTGCTTAAGGTATGTGAAAACCCATCCTCCCGTCGTGCCTGTTGCAGAAGAACAAGCTGTGAAAAAAGTGCATGATCAATATGGATACATTTTTAATACATCTTTATCATTGAATGAATAAAGTAAATGATATGATGAATAAAATAATAGTTTTATTTTCAGCAGAGGGCACCAAGGGACGGTGCTTAAGGTATGTGGATAGTATATGTATCTCACATCCTCCTCTTGTCCAACGCTGAAAAACAAATGATGAATATGACCTTAAGAAGCCATACAAGTTTATTCATTGTTTTTCGAAATAAATTTTGCTGTTGCCGAAAGCACTGAATGCAGTTCCTCCGAGTTCATGAGCCAAATCATTTTGTTAACTGAGTTTAAGATTATTAAAGTTTGAACAATTTTGGCTTATTTTTTGTAAGAGGATATTTCTATCTTCATTTAACTTTGTACAGTCAAACAAAAAATGAGATTCGTCCTCCATCTCAACAGAAGAGCACTAAACTCAAGCTAGCGAACAATAAGCCAGCGAACAATAACAAAAATCAAGCTAGCGAACAATAAGCTAGCGAACAATAAGAAAACGCGCGAAAATGGTAATATCTAAAAACCAAAAAATCGCAATATCGTACAATTTTCCTATACACATTTTTGCTCACCTGAACCGAAGGGTCGCGAGCATTAATCTTTGTCGTCCGTCCGTCTGTTAACTTTTTCAAACTTTAACTGCTCTGACACTTAAAGTCCAGCATGGCGTGTTTTTTTTTAGTGTATGATGCGGAATTTTGACTTTTTTAAGGAAAATATAATCGTCGTGGCTAAAAATAGACCATAGAGGTAGGTTTTGACCATTTTGACATATTATATTTGTTTTTTGATCAAGGATTTTTAGACATTGACTCGGAAAAAGGGGGGGGACTTTCTATATACTAGTACGTGTGGAAGGCGATGATACATGCCGCTGGAATAGCCGGCATTTTCAGGTTGATTTATGTGATTAGTTGGGGAAAAAACTAATGATATAATAAGGTTAAGAATATTTACTTCCTAATTGTATGACAAGACCAACCATTTTATCGCAGTTTAAAAAAGAATAAAGAAACATAATTATATATTGATTTATCTTTTAAACTTTTCTTATATACTGTACATACATCTTTAAAATTTTTGTTGATTGAATAACCATTTTTGAGTATTTGTAAATGAATACACGATACCAATCTTTATCTTCAGTTTTCAGCGTCAATTATGGGATAAGGTTTTTTTTTTGGGGGGGGGGATATTAAAAGGTATTTAATTTTCGAATTCAAATATACGAAAAGTAACCCTATCCCTTCCCCGAGGATAGTAATTTTTACTAATTTTTTATCGAATACATGTTCGGACGGGGGTTTGCATGTAATTACCTATGTCAGTCCGTAATATTTTTTGAGGTGTTTTTTTTTTAAAGAAACAATTTATTACCATATGAAAAATAAAGGTAATAACAAGATAACTAACTTGGAGATCCAATCTCAAATGTCCAAGAATTGAAAAGACAAAAAAAGAAAGATATACCAGAGAAATTGAAGATCAAAATGGTCCTGACTTAGTACAGGATTTCAAAAGAAATGGTAAATTATGGTATATAAACATAAATGATCGTCCCTTTTTTACCATTTAAATGCGTCGGAAATATATAGCAAATAAAAAGTTAGAAAACTTGCACAGAAAATGATTGAAACAAATATCTATGTCATACACAAGGGTCAACATGTTTAACTTCCGGGTCGGCATCCTCTAAAAAAGTTCTAAAAAAGTAAAACAGTAAATCAAGATATCCAACGCATCCCTTGAAATTGAATAAATGAAAAAGTGCAAATGCAAAATAAACATATTTATTTTAGACTCATAAATATTTTTTCTTCAAAACTATCAACATCTTAAGGGGACTTTTTTCAATGCGTGAAAAGTCAAATATAAAAGAAACATCCCAAAAGCTCGGTCCAAACTTTGCCGTAGGGGCTAAGCATAGACAGTACCAAGACGAAGGGTTATATGGCCAGGGGGACCCTACTTTGACCATGGATTGTGGAACAATGAAAAATTTACCCAGCTGGGGATTTTGGGAATGGATTATGCTAGCATAGAGCTAGCAAATCCTAAAAGCTCGGTCCAAACTTTGCCGTAGGGGCTAAGCATAGACAGTACCAAGACGAAGGGTTATATGGCCAGGGGGACCCTACTTTGACCATGGATTGTGGAACAATGAAAAATTTACCCAGCTGGGGATTTTGGGAATGGATTATGCTAGCATAGAGCTAGCAAATCCTAAAAGCTCGGTCCAAACTTTGCCGTAGGGGCTAAGCATAGACAGTACCAAGACGAAGGGTTATATGGCCAGGGGGACCCTACTTTGACCATGGATTGTGGAACAATGAAAAATTTACCCAGCTGGGGATTTTGGGAATGGATTATGCTAGCATAGAGCTAGCAAATCCTAAAAGCTCGGTCCAAACTTTGCCGTAGGGGCTAAGCATAGACAGTACCAAGACGAAGGGTTATATGGCCAGGGGGACCCTACTTTGACCATGGATTGTGGAACAATGAAAAATTTACCCAGCTGGGGATTTTGGGAATGGATTATGCTAGCATAGAGCTAGCAAATCCTAAAAGCTCGGTCCAAACTTTGCCGTAGGGGCTAAGCATAGACAGTACCAAGACGAAGGGTTATATGGCCAGGGGGACCCTACTTTGACCATGGATTGTGGAACAATGAAAAATTTACCCAGCTGGGGATTTTGGGAATGGATTATGCTAGCATAGAGCTAGCAAATCCTAAAAGCTCGGTCCAAACTTTGCCGTAGGGGCTAAGCATAGACAGTACCAAGACGAAGGGTTATATGGCCAGGGGGACCCTACTTTGACCATGGATTGTGGAACAATGAAAAATTTACCCAGCTGGGGATTTTGGGAATGGATTATGCTAGCATAGAGCTAGCAAATCCTAAAAGCTCGGTCCAAACTTTGCCGTAGGGGCTAAGCATAGACAGTACCAAGACGAAGGGTTATATGGCCAGGGGGACCCTACTTTGACCATGGATTGTGGAACAATGAAAAATTTACCCAGCTGGGGATTTTGGGAATGGATTATGCTAGCATAGAGCTAGCAAATCCTAAAAGCTCGGTCCAAACTTTGCCGTAGGGGCTAAGCATAGACAGTACCAAGACGAAGGGTTATATGGCCAGGGGGACCCTACTTTGACCATGGATTGTGGAACAATGAAAAATTTACCCAGCTGGGGATTTTGGGAATGGATTATGCTAGCATAGAGCTAGCAAATCCTAAAAGCTCGGTCCAAACTTTGCCGTAGGGGCTAAGCATAGACAGTACCAAGACGAAGGGTTATATGGCCAGGGGGACCCTACTTTGACCATGGATTGTGGAACAATGAAAAATTTACCCAGCTGGGGATTTTGGGAATGGATTATGCTAGCATAGAGCTAGCAAATCCTAAAAGCTCGGTCCAAACTTTGCCGTAGGGGCTAAGCATAGACAGTACCAAGACGAAGGGTTATATGGCCAGGGGGACCCTACTTTGACCATGGATTGTGGAACAATGAAAAATTTACCCAGCTGGGGATTTTGGGAATGGATTATGCTAGCATAGAGCTAGCAAATCCTAAAAGCTCGGTCCAAACTTTGCCGTAGGGGCTAAGCATAGACAGTACCAAGACGAAGGGTTATATGGCCAGGGGGACCCTACTTTGACCATGGATTGTGGAACAATGAAAAATTTACCCAGCTGGGGATTTTGGGAATGGATTATGCTAGCATAGAGCTAGCAAATCCTAAAAGCTCGGTCCAAACTTTGCCGTAGGGGCTAAGCATAGACAGTACCAAGACGAAGGGTTATATGGCCAGGGGGACCCTACTTTGACCATGGATTGTGGAACAATGAAAAATTTACCCAGCTGGGGATTTTGGGAATGGATTATGCTAGCATAGAGCTAGCAAATCCTAAAAGCTCGGTCCAAACTTTGCCGTAGGGGCTAAGCATAGACAGTACCAAGACGAAGGGTTATATGGCCAGGGGGACCCTACTTTGACCATGGATTGTGGAACAATGAAAAATTTACCCAGCTGGGGATTTTGGGAATGGATTATGCTAGCATAGAGCTAGCAAATCCTAAAAGCTCGGTCCAAACTTTGCCGTAGGGGCTAAGCATAGACAGTACCAAGACGAAGGGTTATATGGCCAGGGGGACCCTACTTTGACCATGGATTGTGGAACAATGAAAAATTTACCCAGCTGGGGATTTTGGGAATGGATTATGCTAGCATAGAGCTAGCAAATCCTAAAAGCTCGGTCCAAACTTTGCCGTAGGGGCTAAGCATAGACAGTACCAAGACGAAGGGTTATATGGCCAGGGGGACCCTACTTTGACCATGGATTGTGGAACAATGAAAAATTTACCCAGCTGGGGATTTTGGGAATGGATTATGCTAGCATAGAGCTAGCAAATCCTAAAAGCTCGGTCCAAACTTTGCCGTAGGGGCTAAGCATAGACAGTACCAAGACGAAGGGTTATATGGCCAGGGGGACCCTACTTTGACCATGGATTGTGGAACAATGAAAAATTTACCCAGCTGGGGATTTTGGGAATGGATTATGCTAGCATAGAGCTAGCAAATCCTAAAAGCTCGGTCCAAACTTTGCCGTAGGGGCTAAGCATAGACAGTACCAAGACGAAGGGTTATATGGCCAGGGGGACCCTACTTTGACCATGGATTGTGGAACAATGAAAAATTTACCCAGCTGGGGATTTTGGGAATGGATTATGCTAGCATAGAGCTAGCAAATCCTAAAAGCTCGGTCCAAACTTTGCCGTAGGGGCTAAGCATAGACAGTACCAAGACGAAGGGTTATATGGCCAGGGGGACCCTACTTTGACCATGGATTGTGGAACAATGAAAAATTTACCCAGCTGGGGATTTTGGGAATGGATTATGCTAGCATAGAGCTAGCAAATCCTAAAAGCTCGGTCCAAACTTTGCCGTAGGGGCTAAGCATAGACAGTACCAAGACGAAGGGTTATATGGCCAGGGGGACCCTACTTTGACCATGGATTGTGGAACAATGAAAAATTTACCCAGCTGGGGATTTTGGGAATGGATTATGCTAGCATAGAGCTAGCAAATCCTAAAAGCTCGGTCCAAACTTTGCCGTAGGGGCTAAGCATAGACAGTACCAAGACGAAGGGTTATATGGCCAGGGGGACCCTACTTTGACCATGGATTGTGGAACAATGAAAAATTTACCCAGCTGGGGATTTTGGGAATGGATTATGCTAGCATAGAGCTAGCAAATCCTAAAAGCTCGGTCCAAACTTTGCCGTAGGGGCTAAGCATAGACAGTACCAAGACGAAGGGTTATATGGCCAGGGGGACCCTACTTTGACCATGGATTGTGGAACAATGAAAAATTTACCCAGCTGGGGATTTTGGGAATGGATTATGCTAGCATAGAGCTAGCAAATCCTAAAAGCTCGGTCCAAACTTTGCCGTAGGGGCTAAGCATAGACAGTACCAAGACGAAGGGTTATATGGCCAGGGGGACCCTACTTTGACCATGGATTGTGGAACAATGAAAAATTTACCCAGCTGGGGATTTTGGGAATGGATTATGCTAGCATAGAGCTAGCAAATCCTAAAAGCTCGGTCCAAACTTTGCCGTAGGGGCTAAGCATAGACAGTACCAAGACGAAGGGTTATATGGCCAGGGGGACCCTACTTTGACCATGGATTGTGGAACAATGAAAAATTTACCCAGCTGGGGATTTTGGGAATGGATTATGCTAGCATAGAGCTAGCAAATCCTAAAAGCTCGGTCCAAACTTTGCCGTAGGGGCTAAGCATAGACAGTACCAAGACGAAGGGTTATATGGCCAGGGGGACCCTACTTTGACCATGGATTGTGGAACAATGAAAAATTTACCCAGCTGGGGATTTTGGGAATGGATTATGCTAGCATAGAGCTAGCAAATCCTAAAAGCTCGGTCCAAACTTTGCCGTAGGGGCTAAGCATAGACAGTACCAAGACGAAGGGTTATATGGCCAGGGGGACCCTACTTTGACCATGGATTGTGGAACAATGAAAAATTTACCCAGCTGGGGATTTTGGGAATGGATTATGCTAGCATAGAGCTAGCAAATCCTAAAAGCTCGGTCCAAACTTTGCCGTAGGGGCTAAGCATAGACAGTACCAAGACGAAGGGTTATATGGCCAGGGGGACCCTACTTTGACCATGGATTGTGGAACAATGAAAAATTTACCCAGCTGGGGATTTTGGGAATGGATTATGCTAGCATAGAGCTAGCAAATCCTAAAAGCTCGGTCCAAACTTTGCCGTAGGGGCTAAGCATAGACAGTACCAAGACGAAGGGTTATATGGCCAGGGGGACCCTACTTTGACCATGGATTGTGGAACAATGAAAAATTTACCCAGCTGGGGATTTTGGGAATGGATTATGCTAGCATAGAGCTAGCAAATCCTAAAAGCTCGGTCCAAACTTTGCCGTAGGGGCTAAGCATAGACAGTACCAAGACGAAGGGTTATATGGCCAGGGGGACCCTACTTTGACCATGGATTGTGGAACAATGAAAAATTTACCCAGCTGGGGATTTTGGGAATGGATTATGCTAGCATAGAGCTAGCAAATCCTAAAAGCTCGGTCCAAACTTTGCCGTAGGGGCTAAGCATAGACAGTACCAAGACGAAGGGTTATATGGCCAGGGGGACCCTACTTTGACCATGGATTGTGGAACAATGAAAAATTTACCCAGCTGGGGATTTTGGGAATGGATTATGCTAGCATAGAGCTAGCAAATCCTAAAAGCTCGGTCCAAACTTTGCCGTAGGGGCTAAGCATAGACAGTACCAAGACGAAGGGTTATATGGCCAGGGGGACCCTACTTTGACCATGGATTGTGGAACAATGAAAAATTTACCCAGCTGGGGATTTTGGGAATGGATTATGCTAGCATAGAGCTAGCAAATCCTAAAAGCTCGGTCCAAACTTTGCCGTAGGGGCTAAGCATAGACAGTACCAAGACGAAGGGTTATATGGCCAGGGGGACCCTACTTTGACCATGGATTGTGGAACAATGAAAAATTTACCCAGCTGGGGATTTTGGGAATGGATTATGCTAGCATAGAGCTAGCAAATCCTAAAAGCTCGGTCCAAACTTTGCCGTAGGGGCTAAGCATAGACAGTACCAAGACGAAGGGTTATATGGCCAGGGGGACCCTACTTTGACCATGGATTGTGGAACAATGAAAAATTTACCCAGCTGGGGATTTTGGGAATGGATTATGCTAGCATAGAGCTAGCAAATCCTAAAAGCTCGGTCCAAACTTTGCCGTAGGGGCTAAGCATAGACAGTACCAAGACGAAGGGTTATATGGCCAGGGGGACCCTACTTTGACCATGGATTGTGGAACAATGAAAAATTTACCCAGCTGGGGATTTTGGGAATGGATTATGCTAGCATAGAGCTAGCAAATCCTAAAAGCTCGGTCCAAACTTTGCCGTAGGGGCTAAGCATAGACAGTACCAAGACGAAGGGTTATATGGCCAGGGGGACCCTACTTTGACCATGGATTGTGGAACAATGAAAAATTTACCCAGCTGGGGATTTTGGGAATGGATTATGCTAGCATAGAGCTAGCAAATCCTAAAAGCTCGGTCCAAACTTTGCCGTAGGGGCTAAGCATAGACAGTACCAAGACGAAGGGTTATATGGCCAGGGGGACCCTACTTTGACCATGGATTGTGGAACAATGAAAAATTTACCCAGCTGGGGATTTTGGGAATGGATTATGCTAGCATAGAGCTAGCAAATCCTAAAAGCTCGGTCCAAACTTTGCCGTAGGGGCTAAGCATAGACAGTACCAAGACGAAGGGTTATATGGCCAGGGGGACCCTACTTTGACCATGGATTGTGGAACAATGAAAAATTTACCCAGCTGGGGATTTTGGGAATGGATTATGCTAGCATAGAGCTAGCAAATCCTAAAAGCTCGGTCCAAACTTTGCCGTAGGGGCTAAGCATAGACAGTACCAAGACGAAGGGTTATATGGCCAGGGGGACCCTACTTTGACCATGGATTGTGGAACAATGAAAAATTTACCCAGCTGGGGATTTTGGGAATGGATTATGCTAGCATAGAGCTAGCAAATCCTAAAAGCTCGGTCCAAACTTTGCCGTAGGGGCTAAGCATAGACAGTACCAAGACGAAGGGTTATATGGCCAGGGGGACCCTACTTTGACCATGGATTGTGGAACAATGAAAAATTTACCCAGCTGGGGATTTTGGGAATGGATTATGCTAGCATAGAGCTAGCAAATCCTAAAAGCTCGGTCCAAACTTTGCCGTAGGGGCTAAGCATAGACAGTACCAAGACGAAGGGTTATATGGCCAGGGGGACCCTACTTTGACCATGGATTGTGGAACAATGAAAAATTTACCCAGCTGGGGATTTTGGGAATGGATTATGCTAGCATAGAGCTAGCAAATCCTAAAAGCTCGGTCCAAACTTTGCCGTAGGGGCTAAGCATAGACAGTACCAAGACGAAGGGTTATATGGCCAGGGGGACCCTACTTTGACCATGGATTGTGGAACAATGAAAAATTTACCCAGCTGGGGATTTTGGGAATGGATTATGCTAGCATAGAGCTAGCAAATCCTAAAAGCTCGGTCCAAACTTTGCCGTAGGGGCTAAGCATAGACAGTACCAAGACGAAGGGTTATATGGCCAGGGGGACCCTACTTTGACCATGGATTGTGGAACAATGAAAAATTTACCCAGCTGGGGATTTTGGGAATGGATTATGCTAGCATAGAGCTAGCAAATCCTAAAAGCTCGGTCCAAACTTTGCCGTAGGGGCTAAGCATAGACAGTACCAAGACGAAGGGTTATATGGCCAGGGGGACCCTACTTTGACCATGGATTGTGGAACAATGAAAAATTTACCCAGCTGGGGATTTTGGGAATGGATTATGCTAGCATAGAGCTAGCAAATCCTAAAAGCTCGGTCCAAACTTTGCCGTAGGGGCTAAGCATAGACAGTACCAAGACGAAGGGTTATATGGCCAGGGGGACCCTACTTTGACCATGGATTGTGGAACAATGAAAAATTTACCCAGCTGGGGATTTTGGGAATGGATTATGCTAGCATAGAGCTAGCAAATCCTAAAAGCTCGGTCCAAACTTTGCCGTAGGGGCTAAGCATAGACAGTACCAAGACGAAGGGTTATATGGCCAGGGGGACCCTACTTTGACCATGGATTGTGGAACAATGAAAAATTTACCCAGCTGGGGATTTTGGGAATGGATTATGCTAGCATAGAGCTAGCAAATCCTAAAAGCTCGGTCCAAACTTTGCCGTAGGGGCTAAGCATAGACAGTACCAAGACGAAGGGTTATATGGCCAGGGGGACCCTACTTTGACCATGGATTGTGGAACAATGAAAAATTTACCCAGCTGGGGATTTTGGGAATGGATTATGCTAGCATAGAGCTAGCAAATCCTAAAAGCTCGGTCCAAACTTTGCCGTAGGGGCTAAGCATAGACAGTACCAAGACGAAGGGTTATATGGCCAGGGGGACCCTACTTTGACCATGGATTGTGGAACAATGAAAAATTTACCCAGCTGGGGATTTTGGGAATGGATTATGCTAGCATAGAGCTAGCAAATCCTAAAAGCTCGGTCCAAACTTTGCCGTAGGGGCTAAGCATAGACAGTACCAAGACGAAGGGTTATATGGCCAGGGGGACCCTACTTTGACCATGGATTGTGGAACAATGAAAAATTTACCCAGCTGGGGATTTTGGGAATGGATTATGCTAGCATAGAGCTAGCAAATCCTAAAAGCTCGGTCCAAACTTTGCCGTAGGGGCTAAGCATAGACAGTACCAAGACGAAGGGTTATATGGCCAGGGGGACCCTACTTTGACCATGGATTGTGGAACAATGAAAAATTTACCCAGCTGGGGATTTTGGGAATGGATTATGCTAGCATAGAGCTAGCAAATCCTAAAAGCTCGGTCCAAACTTTGCCGTAGGGGCTAAGCATAGACAGTACCAAGACGAAGGGTTATATGGCCAGGGGGACCCTACTTTGACCATGGATTGTGGAACAATGAAAAATTTACCCAGCTGGGGATTTTGGGAATGGATTATGCTAGCATAGAGCTAGCAAATCCTAAAAGCTCGGTCCAAACTTTGCCGTAGGGGCTAAGCATAGACAGTACCAAGACGAAGGGTTATATGGCCAGGGGGACCCTACTTTGACCATGGATTGTGGAACAATGAAAAATTTACCCAGCTGGGGATTTTGGGAATGGATTATGCTAGCATAGAGCTAGCAAATCCTAAAAGCTCGGTCCAAACTTTGCCGTAGGGGCTAAGCATAGACAGTACCAAGACGAAGGGTTATATGGCCAGGGGGACCCTACTTTGACCATGGATTGTGGAACAATGAAAAATTTACCCAGCTGGGGATTTTGGGAATGGATTATGCTAGCATAGAGCTAGCAAATCCTAAAAGCTCGGTCCAAACTTTGCCGTAGGGGCTAAGCATAGACAGTACCAAGACGAAGGGTTATATGGCCAGGGGGACCCTACTTTGACCATGGATTGTGGAACAATGAAAAATTTACCCAGCTGGGGATTTTGGGAATGGATTATGCTAGCATAGAGCTAGCAAATCCTAAAAGCTCGGTCCAAACTTTGCCGTAGGGGCTAAGCATAGACAGTACCAAGACGAAGGGTTATATGGCCAGGGGGACCCTACTTTGACCATGGATTGTGGAACAATGAAAAATTTACCCAGCTGGGGATTTTGGGAATGGATTATGCTAGCATAGAGCTAGCAAATCCTAAAAGCTCGGTCCAAACTTTGCCGTAGGGGCTAAGCATAGACAGTACCAAGACGAAGGGTTATATGGCCAGGGGGACCCTACTTTGACCATGGATTGTGGAACAATGAAAAATTTACCCAGCTGGGGATTTTGGGAATGGATTATGCTAGCATAGAGCTAGCAAATCCTAAAAGCTCGGTCCAAACTTTGCCGTAGGGGCTAAGCATAGACAGTACCAAGACGAAGGGTTATATGGCCAGGGGGACCCTACTTTGACCATGGATTGTGGAACAATGAAAAATTTACCCAGCTGGGGATTTTGGGAATGGATTATGCTAGCATAGAGCTAGCAAATCCTAAAAGCTCGGTCCAAACTTTGCCGTAGGGGCTAAGCATAGACAGTACCAAGACGAAGGGTTATATGGCCAGGGGGACCCTACTTTGACCATGGATTGTGGAACAATGAAAAATTTACCCAGCTGGGGATTTTGGGAATGGATTATGCTAGCATAGAGCTAGCAAATCCTAAAAGCTCGGTCCAAACTTTGCCGTAGGGGCTAAGCATAGACAGTACCAAGACGAAGGGTTATATGGCCAGGGGGACCCTACTTTGACCATGGATTGTGGAACAATGAAAAATTTACCCAGCTGGGGATTTTGGGAATGGATTATGCTAGCATAGAGCTAGCAAATCCTAAAAGCTCGGTCCAAACTTTGCCGTAGGGGCTAAGCATAGACAGTACCAAGACGAAGGGTTATATGGCCAGGGGGACCCTACTTTGACCATGGATTGTGGAACAATGAAAAATTTACCCAGCTGGGGATTTTGGGAATGGATTATGCTAGCATAGAGCTAGCAAATCCTAAAAGCTCGGTCCAAACTTTGCCGTAGGGGCTAAGCATAGACAGTACCAAGACGAAGGGTTATATGGCCAGGGGGACCCTACTTTGACCATGGATTGTGGAACAATGAAAAATTTACCCCTGCTTGGTAAATTTTTACTTTTTTCTTGATAGCTGGTCAAACTTGGGTACCCTTGTCCGTCTGCCCCTACATTTTGGTACCCTTATGGAATGAGCCCTGTGGCAAAGTTTGGAGAGAGTTTTAAGGATATGCTAGTATTATTATAGCACTATTCAGTCCTTTAATCCCTATCTGGGTAGATTTTTACTTTTTTCTTCATTGTTGGTCAAAGTTGGGTACCCTCGTCCGTCTGCCCCTACATCTTAGTACCCCTATGGAATGAGCCCTACGGCAAAGTTTGGACCGAGCTCTAGGGATATGCTAGTACTATCCTAGCACTATCCAGTCCTTTAATCCCTAGCTGGGTAATTTTTTACTTCATTCTTGATTGTTGGTCAAAGTTGGGTACCCTCGACCGTCTGCCCCAACATTTTGGTACCCATATGGAATAAGCCCTGCGGGAAAAATTAGACTGAGCTTTTAGTATTTGCTACTACTATCCTAGCCCTATATAGTCCTTTAATCCCTTGCTGGGTAAATTTTCACTCCTTTCTTGATTGTCGGTCATAGTTGGGTACCCTCGTCCGTCTGCCCCTACATTTTGGTACCCCTATGGAATGAGCCCTACGGCAAAGTTTGGACCGAGCTTTTGGGATATGCTAGTACTATCCTAGCACTATCCAGTTCTTTAATCCCTAGCTGGGTAAATTTTTACTTTTTTCTTGATTGTTGGTCAAAGTTGGGTTCCCTCGACCGTCTGCCCCTACATCTTGGTACCCCTATGGAATGAGCCCTACGGCAAAGTTTGGTCCGAGCTTTTGGGATATGCTAGTACTATCCTAGCACTATCCAGTTCTTTAAGCCCTAGCTGGGTAAATTTTTATTTTTTTCTTGATTGTTGGTCAAAGTTGGGTTCCCTCGACCGTCTGCCCCTACATCTTGGTACCCCTATGGAATGAGCCCTACGGCAAAGTTTGGACCGAGCTTTTAAGATATGCCAGTACTATCCTAGCACTATCCAGTTCTTTAATCACTAGCTGGGTAAATTTTTACTTTTTTCTTCATTGTTGGTAAAAGTTCGGTACCCTCGTCCTTCTGACCCTACAATTCGGTACTTCCTGTTATTTATACTCTTCAAAAAAAGTTACGCATAGATAGAAAATTCCCCGTAAGTTTAATGCAAATCGAAACAATTTCAAAACATTATTGCCGAGCTGTTCTGCAACTGATTTTCACAAAATAAAATCCAGTAAAAGAAAAACAAAATAAAGATTGTTTGATTAATTTTGACCAAAATCCTAACTTCAATGTTTTTTAAATGATTGTGAGTAGAACACGACTAATGTTTTTCACGAAACATTTTGCATTGATTTAAACGGGAAATTGAATCGTAAAATGTACACTTGAGTTCTTCTTGCAATATCTTAAAAAGCAGCGATGTTACGATTTTACTCAAAATTAAACAAACAATCTCTATTTTGTTTTCTTTTTACTGGAATTTATTTCGTGAAAATCGGTTGCAGAACAGCTCGGCAATAATGTTTTGAAATTGTTTCGATTTGCATTAAACGTACGGGGATTTTTCTATCTATGCGTAACTTTTTTGACGAGTATATCATTTGGTTAGCTACTACTGGTTATTTTTCTGCATTGTTTCAATGTGTGTTAACTACAGT
>CAXARO010000001.1:0-15526 GCA_963971305.1 Arcuatula senhousia | reverse complement strand
ACCCCAAATAATGTTATTTTTGGGACCACAACCCCTACAAAGTTAATCAGTAAAGATATTTACGGTCTGAAAGTTTCTCTTCACTAAAAATAAAAATACAAATATTAACTTCATTTTTATTTTCAATAACCTTTGGAAGTGGTAACAATTCCTTACACCAAATAATTCTTTTACAGCATGAAGCATCAATAGACATGTTCAAACCAGTTTCTGTTGGGGAATATCAATTTAAATTGGTCAGATGCTCATTTTTTTATTTAATTTTTACGGCTGTGCATATTAGCAATGGAAATCAAGGTTCATTTGTTTATGCAGTACTGTGATCTAACAAATTAAGATTTTCACAAAATTTTACAAGTTCATGTAATACAGTTTGTTTCTTTTTAGAACATTAAAATGCTATTCAACTATATTTGGATTGATGCATCCATTATTAATTGGGTTTTGTTGCCATTATGATTTTTTTATATCTGTCAAATGCAATGATTTAAAATCATTTTTTTAACAGTTTTTTTTATCTTGAATTTTTGGCAACAGATTGATGTAAAGAATATTTGTGGCTTTAGTTGTAAAATAAAAATACTTGAACATGAAATTTGGAAGAAAACAAAACCCACTTTTTTTGCATGCTAAGATATTTACAAAGCTTTACGCAGAAAACTAACTAATATAACATATCAAAAACACACATATATAATACAACGAAATGTGTCAAGATGACACTTATGCTTTGCTGGCAAATACATAAAATGGCGCTTTGAAATGTTACAAAAACCTGTTGTTAGGATCTTATGTTTATCAAAGCCTGACAAAGTAGATTCAAACACCTAAATTGTTTTGAATATTTAGTCCAACAGCTATAAATCTGATCAAAATAATCTGGATATGGCAGACAATAAAAAAAACTTTGATATTTAAAATGATTGGCAGGAAAATGGTGGGCATCTTGAAAATGGCTGGCATTAAAAAAAAATCAACATCAAGATGTTGGGGTAACGATATTATATATGCTTTAATTCTTATATTGGATTATCTCTCTTTGTTAAGTTTATATATATTTTTTAAAATTGCTAAATTCAGTTTAAGGATCGTAATTTAGGCAAAAATCAGTGGACTGGAACAAAACTTAAACTTGACCTGTAATTCAGAGTTGCATATCAAAAATCTTTAGAATATATGCAAGGGTGTCAAAAAAAGTGGGTAAGCTGAAGTGTGACATACGGTCAAATAGACAGACGAATAGACCGAAAAACTATTAAAAAAATCAGCATCAAAAATGAACTTGGGGTAATGATATTATTTATTGAACCAATTTATTTTAATTTTTTTTCCAAATTTTAGTTTGGATTATCTCTCTTTGTTTAGTATGTATTGGTACAAATGTATAAAACATTTGTAAAAGAGTTAAAAAAATTAGGTTTGTATTACAGTTTGTGAATTGAATAATACATTATCAGTAACATACAATGTACATCACAAAGTTCTAAAAAAAAAGAAGGATGTCAAGAAATAACAAAAAAATACATGATATCATACAAGATGTAAAAAGATCATTTTAACAAAAACTAAACATTATTGTCTTCTTAGACTATCTAAACTAAAACATCATATTCTTAGAGCATCTATTAATTTACAATGTTTATGGCCATGAGTAATGACATTTAAAAACTGTCAATTCCTGTTTTCAAAGCTGGAGATGATGGTTCCACTTATGGTAGCTTTTATTTCAGAGCTCTTGATGAAGTATTCTTCAATGTCCTGTGTTGTCTTAATATTGGCAGTGTTTTCATTTGACTTTAATGCACTGTCAAATAAGGTATACCTTTTGGTTTGGTGGTCTTCTTCGACTACCATTTCTACTCTCATAGTTTTCTTTAATCTTTGAGTTTTTTGGACCATCTGACAGGAAGCACATTTAACCATTTCAAGATCCTGGTTGAAAGAACCAATGTCTTTGTTGCAAACAAGACATTGAAAAAATTCAGTTGCCTTTATAGAAAGGACTGACATATCAACCTTGGGCTTCTGTAAAGCTTGTATATCTATTTTGTACAGTTTGATTATGCCAATGTTGTCAATGTCTTTAATTTCAGATTCTGGCGTAGTTGTAATTGTTGTATGCCCATCATATTTGCGTACAGATGTGTTGGAAATTGAATAGGATTCTCCAAGCTTTAATTGGCCAATGTTCTCTTCCCAGATGGTAAATTGAATTGCACTTGTGTGGTCTGCTACAGTGCATAACTGTTTTTTCAGAGTTCCGAATTTTGTCATTTGCATTTCTGCATCTTTCATGTCAGTCACTTTGCACTTGATGGTACTGATCTGTAAACAGATAGTGTTAAAATTTTACTTTTTGTGTCAAGAACTTACAATATACATAGATATTTTAACAAATTTATTTCTTTTACTAGAAAGAAAAACTTACACAAAAATATATCCATAAATGATTGAAGTAATATAAACAAGTACATGTATATATAAAAATGTAAAGAGGTCGGATTTAGCCATCTCTGGTATGCTTTTTCCATGAAATGCTCATTCTAATTTATGGTATTTTTTCCCACAATACATGCGAGTCAGTTTTATTTTCTTGTTCAAGGTGTCCTACAGTGCAACACCTTTTAATCATAAACAGGACAAAAATAAAGAATATAAAGCTCTCACGGTAGAGTTGAAATGAACATAGATAACTTGTTAATTTTTAATAACTTAGAAGCCTTATGTTATATTGAAGAGAGTTGAACAAGTGGGCTTCTTTAAATTTATAATTCCAGTATTGGTATTAATCACATTCAAGTAGGTAATTAGTTGCATTCATTTATTCATAATTACCTTTTGAAAGGCATTAAACTCATCTATTTTGTTGATTGTGACAGTTTCATTGCTTGGGCTCATCTGGAAGTCAAAATTTAACTTTCTTGCTGGAGTGCTGACTGTGGAAGTGCCTTTAAATTTAATATCAAATTTTCCAGCCAATCTCAAGGATGGAACTCTCTGTATGTTGTGAAATGTTATTGGTGTCCTACAAAAGATATACAAATGTATTTTTACATGTTAAGCATTATTGAGAAAACTATATGAAAATGTTACATATATATGCTAAGCATACCCTCACTCGACCATTCAGAAAACAGGAAGTACATGATTGACTGATCTGGAAAGGGGAGGCACGGTACAACTCATCATGCTAAAGCTGTGTATCAAATTTGAAATCTGTTTCTTTAGTAGAAGCTGAGAAATCTGTTACGAAAAATTTCCCATTGTAGACCTTTAAAAAAGTCTTAGTCGGCTCAGAAAACAGGAAGTAGATGGCTGACTGACCTGGAAATAGCAGGCATGGTACACATCATGCTGAAGCTGTGTACCAAATTTCAAATCAATCCCTTTAATAGAAGCTGAGAAAACTGGACGGACAAACGGACAATGTGATTGTAATATAGCTTATTCTATTACGAGTGGGGGTATAATGATGATAATTTCATTTCTGTGGATTTATTTAGTATATATGTGTTGTTAAGCTTTTAGATAAAAGGGGATGCTGTAATTTTAGCGCCGAGCCAATTTAGTGATTAAATTTGCAGCTGTTAAAGTTGATATCTGGCTACAAAATTTATTATTGTATAGCTTGTGTTGCTGATTTATTAGATACACTGTAAGTATTTGATCTTTAATTTGCTTGAATTTTAGTGTTTTTTAAACTTTTAAAATTATTTTATTTCATTTTTTTATCAGGGATGTCCAAAATTTGGACATCCTTGTTTTTATATAAGAGACAAAAATTCAGTCTGACAAAAGTTCTTAATCTAAGTTGAGTTATGTTCGTTGGATGTTATTTTTTGTTGCCACAAAATATCAATATACATTTAGATATAATAAATTTCATTTTTATTCCTTTTTTTCGGAGGTAACGATGAAATGAAAGGTAAATATAAACATGTTTTTATTTTTTTATTAATACATGTTATTAGATAAAACTACATATTTCTTTTACTTATACACATGTAACTATACATCTCAAAATCAACCTTTGTACTAAAGTTAAAACTTGAGAAAACATCATCTATTTATTGTCTTTGGGCAAGAACTGCAACATTCCCTTACATTCAAATTACTATAGAGAGGCTGTTTATTTTTGTGCTTTGTCTGGGATTATTACTCCAGCGACAAACCTCTAGCAAGTTGATCAGAATGATCAAGCTGTATGATTGACATCTCTTATCAGCCTAAAAATTTGACTCCCAACTGTTATGCGTTACAAAAATAATATGAAGGTCAGAGAAGTCATTTAAAACTAAAGCAGACGAATTTATGAAAACACACATAAATTTTGCTTTTGCTATATACTTTACATCATTCATAAGTACAATAAGTATTTTGTGACAGAAATGAATTAAAATGAATATTTTAAAATGTTTCACATTGATCTTTATTATACAACAAATATTTGTGTATAAAACAAATTTGTCTTTGTACTAATAGTTATGCAAAAATGCATTTTGTGGAAAAATTCATAATAAGAATAACTATCCTTGGTGTTGCATGTTACTTTATATAATTGATAAATGATGACTTAAGGTTTTTTTAAGGTCTGTTTGGCTTTCTGTTTGGGGTACGATGAACAGACATGATAGTATGTCTGTACGAATATCCGTCAAGCTTTTTCAGAAATTGTTCATCTCACATAGTGATCTAAAATTTGGTAGGATGGTTTAGTAAGACCAACTGTATGTCCTAAACGACTTTCTGACCTGTCAAACATCTACTTTCTGCTTTGGACCAGCGTGGACAACTGTGTCCCATGGACACATTCCTATTTTGTTGCCTGCAATGTGTTGCAAAGCGACATATATGAATCACTTTGGCACTATTCGTCCTTTTGCATAGTCTAGTGACCTGAGTCCTGCAGACTCTGTCACTTACGACACAGTTTTTTTGGGCAACTACTCCCTGTTTACCGAGAACTTAAGTTTGTCAAATCTTGAAAAAGGAGACTGTGTGTGATTGTTGGTGTTTAACCCCCTTTATCAACACACCTCGGCCATGTAGGGTGGTCAGTGTTTTATGGTGGAGGAAACCAACAAGAAGACTGAACAACTTGAACAAAGAACTTGGTCTATTAAAAAAAAACAAAACTTGATGAACATTTTATGTTAACTCATCTGTAAGATGTTTGAGAAGACCAAAATTATGGCATAAAAAAACAAAACTTGTGAACTAGTTAAAGGAACATGCAGAAAAGCCAATTTTGCCTATAATTATAGTATCTTTAATTAAAGATGCGGACACCATTGAATGTTTGGTTTTTCTATTTATAAAAATAATATCAATATGTGGATCGTGTCTTTCTGGCACATATTCCATATTCTTTCGTTTTTAATACCCTTTAGTTATACTTTGTCCGTCTGTCTGTCCGTCTGTCAACAATTCTTGTGAACACTAAAACTCGAAAACTATTAACAACACAGTTCTGAAATTTTATACAGCTACATAGTAGCATGTCATAATTTGCATATAAAAATTTCATGCAAAGATGTAAAACATTTTTGGAAAAAAATCATTTTTTATCGAAAATCACAGATTTTGAGAATTGGACTTTGTGAGCACTAAAACTCAAAAACTATTAACAATACAGTTCTGATATTTTGTACAAATGTCATGATATGCATATTAAAATTTCGTGCAAATCAGTTTATTATTTTTTGAAAAAAACTTCATTTTTGATGGAAAATCACAGATTTTAAGAATTGATTTTTTTAAGAATAAAACTCAAATGCTTATATTAACAATACAGCTCTGAAGTTTCATACACATTCCATGGAACATGCCTAAGTGGTTATTATCAAAGTTCGTATGATTTTGAAAACACTTAGATTTTTTGCTGTGGGGTCCTTTCTGACTTTGTCAGTATTCTACATGTAGTTCATTTAATCAGTTACAGTATGAATAAGCCATTGATGCACCTCATGTAGTGATTTTTCCAATTGCACAAATATTGATATTTACATCCAAAGGAAAGGAATCATCATGCACTTTTATCAAAATGCTTTGGATATTAAATTTTCTACTCTTTCTTTTATCTTTATTTTATTTTATAATATCACATCTAAATTATTGTTTTAAGTAATATAATTTTCATAAAACAATGTATAAAAATAACAAAATACAACATATTCCATGAGTAACAGTTGACCTTATCATGCTAGTAAAGAGGTCATGATCTTAATCTGTAGCATGCAGGATTGCTGACAAGTTTATAGGCTTATTTAATTTGTAAAAACAAATAACCAGAAAGTAAACGCCCACAGCTTTGAAAAGGAGAGGTTTGTCGCTGGAGTATTATGATAGGAGGAAAGTTGGGCCCAAAAACTAGTTTAACCCTGCCACATTTTAAATGTGCCTGTCATAAGCCAGGAATCTTTGACAAAGTTTTTGTTTGTCCTTGTCTTTTTGATGTTTTATGTTCCTTGTTTAAGAAAGGGGTATATCTTTGATTATTTCAGGACTGGATTTGAATTATGTGCATTTTATTTAGACCTTGGGCCGATTGCAGAACTGCAAGCAGTGTCTACTGGCCTTGTTGAAGGCTTCCGACAGTTTTTCATTGTGTTTTTTTTCAAATTACCGCTTATTGTGTGGGCTGTGTTGAGTACACTTATTCCACATCTCATTATTTTCTATATTAAGTGACATACAATCATTATTTGAATGCTTTTTGGTGCTCCATGCAATCCGAATCGTGAGAATACAAATTATGAAAACAACCATACAAATGGTGTCATCATCAATAGTTGTTGAAAAATTGACAACAATACTTCCAAAAAGCTTTTTATTTGTAAGTAAATGACTAAATTAAGCCCGTTATCGAGCACTGGTCAAGCATGAAGTTGGTGCAAACGCATATATTTACCTATCCTTTGCAAACTTTGACATCTTCTCTCTCAATTCTTCACCGACGAAAAACACGGTCTCTGTGATAGAATCCTTTTCCTGAAATATGCCATTGAAATATCTGTTTCCTTTGGAAGAAGTTCTCATAGGTGAGACACTCTGTAAATATCCTATAGCAGAAGTATCTGCGTCTTCTGTCTTTAGTTTTTTTTCTGGTGTGGCCATTGTTTTGGTCAGATTCCCGTGAAAATTAATTCTCGGAGAAGATTCGGACCAATCAGATTAATCGCCAAAGTAACTTCGGCAGATTCCGGGGTGTACAGACAACTCGCCCCGGGGACAATTCGGCCCGTTTCCTGCCGTATTGACGGACCACTCAGCTTGTATATTTTATATACAATATAGAGTCTGTTTTTATTTAATATTGATTATTATTACATGTGTAGATATTCTGTATGTCAAAGTCATAATGTTTTTGAATATTTATGTATTTGAAATAGAGATATTCGATGTAATGCATGTAAGAGGGTGGTAAAGGGTTATTTTCGTGCTACGTTTTTGACGTTTTTATTTTACGTTTTTTCGATTTTTATTTCTCGTGTTTTCTTGTTGGAGAGGTTGTACATGCTCAGTTTTTGTCTGTATTTTAGTCCCGTGTTTCGTGTTTTGAGATTTTTATTACCTGTGCTTCGTTTTCTGTCTTTTTGAGGCACGTGAATTTGTCATAGACCTGTTTATTAAAAGTTTTCGATTATCTGAATTCATTTTTCTAGTGTTTCTTGTTTGGCGATTTTTATAACTTTTGCTTTTGAAGCAGTTGTTTTCGTGTTGGGATCCGCCCTTTACCACCCCCATGTAACCAAGCAACATCTTTTCTTTTTCTGCATTAGTATCAATCTTTTTTTGACTATTTCAGGATAGGATTTGAATTATTGGTATGTGCATTTTATTTAGACCTTGGGTGATTGCAGAACTGCGAGCAGTGCCTACTGGCCTTGTTGAAGGCTGCTGGCAGTTTTTCATTGTATTTTTTTAATTATTGCTTGTTATGTGAGCTGTGTTGCGTACACATATTTTACATCACAATTTTTTCTATAAGACAATAACATGAAGAAACACTATTTTTGAACTTTAAAGTGCCATAACCTCTCTCTGACAACTTCCATCCAATAGAGACATTTGAAGAGCTTAATAGGTTGAACATTTAAGTAAACAACAGCTTTTCTTTATTTGCAATAGTTTTCATTCTATATGGCAAAAAGATGAAAAAACTTCAACCAATTAATTTAGAGACTTGTCATTGCATTATAGGTTTAATAGGTCAGGTACAGTTAGTCCTTATGGATTTTCTTTTATATTATACCAACTTGTTAGGGTATGTACTAAAAGGTATCTCCTTTAAAAGTTGCTTATAAGACTGAATGATTACATAGCAGTTTTTTTTAAAGTTCCTTAATTCTTTAATAAATTTGAACCACAAAATCATGTGATATCCTAATGCATCTGTGACTATCCAGTTTCATGATGATATTCATGTTTACTTCATAGAAAAAAAAACAGAGTTGAAGATAAATCTAAGTGTAACAACTCTTTTATTCTGTGATTAATCAAGGTAGACAGAGCATATAACTAAAACTCTCTCATCCCTACATGTAGATTTCTGTCTATGATGAAGCAGAAGAAAGGAAATAGCAATATTATTAAATAGACACACACAAAAAATAACTCCAAATAGGAATTTTTATTGAAAAAGTATTTATACAGTATATTACTGTCAGTATGTACATTTAATACTTTTTGTTGTTTAAAAATCAACAAAAAAGTTCTTTGTACATTTAATTTTTTAATAGATTTAAAATGGTATTGCTTTCTTAGAATTTCATAGTTAATGTAATAAACATCTCATCAATATTGTTCAAGAAACAACTGTACATTGCAAAACACATGCATCTTAGTCTTTATATTTTTATATTTTTGTACTTAGAGAAGGCAACAAGCTTGATAGGAACTATTCAGTACCACCAGACATATATTGTATTACATGACTCGTATACTGTGTCCTACAAATTGTACCTTTTTGATTATTTTTTTCTTAGTCCAGATTTTTAGTACCATCAGGCATGTATTGTATTACATGACTCATATACTGTGTCATAGAACATCTTTGTTTTTCTAAAATGCGTTCTGCAATATACAAAATTTTGAATTGGAAGTCTAAAAGTTTAAAGCAGATGTATAACTATGAAATTCCAATTAATAAATTTTTTCCCAAAACACATATGTTATACACATCCATATATTGTAAATATCATAGAACATAAACTTAAGGTCAAAATATCAACACAAGGACAATATATATTTTATATAAAACAGTAAATTAACAAAATCAGTTGTGGGTGCAGTCATTGTCAATAATTTTTTGTTGGATATATGTTTCATGTGCTGGCATTTAAAATGTTGAAACATCATGGGCAGGTATTGGTCCTATAGAAATCTGTTTTATAGGCAGTTTAAAATTGTAAAAGCATGAATTGCTGATATCAAAGTTATGGATTCAAACAATTAAGTATCAAAGCTGGTATCAATAGTCTCATACTGCTAGCTTTAGTGTTGAGGTTGCATCAAGATATCTATTCACTTTTGTTGTTGCTATGAGTTTCTTGCTTTTAAGCATTGAAGGTGGTACATAAACTAGCATTAACATTTTGTAAGTATCAAATGTTAGTACATTGTATTTAATTAGCTTAATTAAAGATCATGTGATGGCTTAAAAATTGTCCTGAACAGATTCAGAAACTTTCAAAAAGACAAAATCTACATGAAAGTAACAAAATTTGGGAATTGCTAGCACAGTTTTAGCTTCTTTCATACAGAAGCATTTAATACATACATATAATAAATACATTTATAAAATAAATACATTTATAAAGATAATTGAACTTAAATTAAAATACATCTATTAATAACAGACATATAAACATATTGAAAAAAAATACAATGTTTCTTACAAATAATATGTCCACATGAAGCTGATGAAAACCATAACATTTAGTCAAATATATTATATATTTTACTATTAGGGGCTGACTGCAACTTAAAAAGAAAAAACTGGCACAATTATGATAAAATTGCTTTTTTATTTGAAACGTTTTGTTATGTATGTTATAATAAGAGAAATAAATTTTATTTCCAATCAGCCCCTCTATTCGTGAGTGGAAACCCATTTTAATTGCAATAACCACTCAAGCAAATTTAAGGTTGCTTTATAAAGCAACCTTAAATGTGCAAACACCATAGCGGGTTTTACTGATTTTACTAGTCTATACAGCTATATATACTATTTTGTGGTCTGACCAATATACATCAAGCACTTCGGATTCAATATCCCTTCTAGATTTTAAATTAACAAATGCATGATCTATCAATGTTCCATAACATGTTGTTGGTTTTACTACTATTTGGGAACAATGAAATTCATCAGACATAAATTTTAGCAAAGAATCATGCCTAGACAGTAAATCAAAATTAAAATCTCCCAAAATAACTATATTAGGATTGGCAAAATCTAAACAAGGGTACATATTAGACAGGAATGTTTGTTTCAAAAGGTCAAAAGAACATTTTGCAGATCTTAAGACAAAAACAACTTGGAAGAGACCTTTAGAGGGTGAAATGACATCAGCAATCATAAATTCTAAATGTGGGCTGGTGTAAATCTCTATGTTATGTAGCACACAGTCATTTTTCACATACATGACAAGTCCATGGGTCCCGTGCGGGGCCCGGGTGGCGAATAGGCCCGCAGCAGAGCCTAGCTTGTCGTAAGAGGCGACTAAGGGTCTTGGGATTCTGACGTCGGGTCAGTGCTCAGCCCACAGAGCGACCAAGTGCGTACCCTAGGTGGCTGAATAGGGTGGCCCTCGTCCGCGGGGGTTGTCAGGTCTATAATACGGAAACCCTGACCGCTGACCATAGTGGGCCAACGTGTGTGGAGAGTGCCACGCTTCATGCACGTAAAAGACCCCTTTGTGGACCGCCCAGTAGTGCACCACATAGGCAAAATTTTCCGCCCCTACCCACATCTCCCCTTTTCCTGTGGTTCTTCAAAATTTACCGGTCCTTTGTTTCCCATCCCACCCCCATATTTCATTTATCATCATCATTTCATGTTCATTTTATCACCCTTTTCATGTTCATCGCCTGTAAATAACCTATATAGCGTTGCACGGGCGTAAAACACCAACTCACTCACTCACTCACTCACAAGTCCATGGTATGGTCTTCCTGTGGACATAATTACAAATACCAAAACGCGGGTATAAACGGTTAATTTGGATATGCTATATATCGATATTTCAAGGAGTAACCTCTCATCAGTAGCATTTAAACCAAAACATTGGAAGGTCAAAATCCAAAACAGTTGAAAACGAAAAGTACTCAAAACCAAAACGTTCGAACAAGGAAGCCAAATCCAGCACCGAGGATATCGACCATGTGCATTACAAGGAAAGAAACCTGGTGTTTTCATCAATTTTGAATTTAGCAATCGGAAATTTCAGCGACAATATATTAGAAATTTTATGGTAATTCGTGTCAGACAAGTCTGACTACCAGGCTTGTTATTACTATTCTGATCCAGGCGTTGTGGTGGTTGAAATGCAGGTATCAAGTAATTTTCACTACTATCTGATGGAATTAATCGGGATTCGGCTATTCCTATCACATCTGCATCTACAATGTTTGGATCAGAAGCAATGTCGTCATAATGGGAATGAAATGATCTAGCATGGTTAAAGACAACTCTAAATTTTTCAGATTGTATACTGTACAAAGGCTTGTAGCATAGCATCAAAGGTGCATCTTGCCTTAATCTTTTAATTTCCTCTTTCACATTATCGGACACAGAAATTTTGTCTTTGTCAAAGCTGAGTATCTGAAGTCCACCCAATGTAGTGACTCTACTCAGAGCAACATAGTGAATATGTGGAATCCTTGCTTTACATTTAGTTTCCAAACTTACAACCACCTCTGTCAAAGTGTCTCCTTGTGCCTTGTGAATTGTTTTACCAGCTGCTGGGCGAAGAGGAAATTGTATTCTTTCAAAGTTTTTGTATCTGTAGGAAAATGACCTTTTAATGTCAAAGATTGGGGTCCAAGATCCGTCAATATTTGCATTAAACAAATGGCTGTACTTTTTCCTTGTATTTGTTCCAACTTTAGCATCATCAAACTTTACCCACACTATGCTTGGTCTTGGAGATTTGGTCTTGTAGTCAAACATCAGAACACGGCATGATGAGCCATTGGTAAGTCCATCATTTACATCAATATTTGCGGTCAGGTCATATTTCATTTGTATTGCCAATTCAACATTTTTTGCCAGGTTAGCTGTATCAGATTGGTTATTGGGTAAACAGCTAATCAACTTTGCTCTTACATCTGATGTAAAATCTCCTATTACACTGTCTACAGCCTTTACATTGACTTTTGACGTTTTTAAGTTTGCTATGAAGTTGTCATTAAACTGATCAACAAGATTATTTTGCACAAATAAATGAGTACTATTACACCTGTAAGATGGGTTATCTTGCTTTATCATTCTTTCATTCAGAACTTTTAGATCATCATCTGTAAGACAATTTTGACGCAATCTATTGAGTAACTCGGAAAAGGCAAGGTCATCCTTTTGTCTCATGATCTGGGTAAGCTCATGCATTAGAAACAATTCTTTCCATAAATTTGGGGAAAGAGCAGTTATTCCTTTCTTCAAATCTTGAAATATCCAGCCATCAAACACAGGTTTTAGTTGAAAGAAATCACCTATAGCAATAATACTAACACCTCCAAATTTCAAATTGTTGCCTTTTATTTTCTTTAATCTTGCATCCAACAAGGAAAACATTTTGTTTCCAACCATTGAAATTTCATCTATCATAATAACAGACAAATTCCTGTACTTCATTCTCAATGTGTTCAATACATCACATGAAAGACTTTGATCTAGACCCTTATTCGGTTGTATGTGGAAAGCATGGTGAATTGTCAAACCATTTATGTTATACGCAGCTTTACCAGTAGGTGCACACAACAGAATTCTAATATCATCAGGATCTTCGCCTTCAACTGAGCATAGATGTCTATGAAGTGCTTGAAATAATGCTCTGACAACAACAGATTTACCAACTCCTGCACCTCCTGTAAGGAAGGCATAAAGAGGTTCATTTTTAGTTTTTATCCATGTTACAACATGTTGGAAAAATTCTCTCTGCAACCTATTTAAAGACCTTATCAATTGAAAGTATTCAAGATCACCGATTCTTTTAGCGTGACTTGTCAACTCAACAGTTCTAGCAGATACACCAACATCTTCACTTATGTCATAATGTCTGTGTTCAATTGGGCGATCTGGGTTAAAATGAATATATTGTTCAGCATCTGTTGTACCTTCTATAGCATCTTCAGCTTCTGCTTGTTGTGTTCCAGGTGCAAGTTCCTCATACTGGTTGCAATCATTCTCTGCTTGTTCCAGAGCTTTATCTAATGCTTCAACATTGTTTTCATATTCCTTTGCTTTGCTTTCTACAATTCTTTTTACTGTGTTGTACATTTCTTCATATGTTGCTTTATCTCCTTTAAGATCAGCGAGTTCATTTCTCCATGGATAAAAAAGCATGAGGCGTTCTCTATAGAAATTCTCTGAATCAGATTTTTTATTGTATCTTACATATCTGATAACTCTGTTCACTTTCCTTTGAGAAATGACTGTACCATTTTTTAGAGTGATCTTCAGCTTTCCATCATTTTCTTCTTCTTCTTGGTCAATATCAGATTCATTTTCACTTTGAACTTCTAACTCTTCGTTTTCTGATGTTTTTGGAGGGTACTTGATTTCCAATTGAGAAATATAATCTGCTAAACACCAATTCCTAAGTTGCCATGGTCGTTTACCATACCTTTTAATATCATTACTTGATTCAATATCTGTAGAGTCAGGTGATAACTTTTCCAGTTCTGAAGTTTGCTTTAATAAAAAGATTCTTTTATCAGGAGGAGATGTGTTCACAAACACTACTTGTCTAGTGGCTTTGGTCAGTGGCATCTGTAATGTCAAATATACTGCTTCCTGTGCACTTGTTTCTACTGAATTTGTGAAGTAGTTTCCTATGTGTCTTACTTGTTGTTTTAAATCTAAATTTCCATCTCTTGCTTCTTTTGCAGCTTGGTCAAGTAGTGCACTCATGCCTTTTTGAGACTTGCTAATGTATGAAACAATGTACATAGCACAAGCATATGGGTCTAATACAAACTGCAAATCATGGTTTGCTTTCCATGCAGGCAACAATGATTTCATGTAAGCATTAACTCGGACTTCTGAAGGTCTTCTCTTCAAAAAGACTTTGGAACCAGAAATACTGCTTCGGATTGCTTTCAAGTACTCATCTTGGTCTAGTTCAACTACATCTTTGAGAAATTCTACATAGGTCATGCCTTCCAACTTGTCTTCTTTATCAACAGAATCAATCTTTGATTGAATATCTCTATAGATAGCCTTATACTTGTCAACATCTTCTTCAAGTGGTTCTAAAATCATTGTTTCATCTAATGGAGGCATAGGAAATCCAAAGCGACAGATAGGTTTACTTTTTTTCCTACAGGTTTGTGAATGTTTGTGAGCTTGCAATTTTACAAATTCAGAACAGTCAGAAAGTGAACAAGAAACATATTTGTCTATAAAGGCAATAATGTCTTTGTTTTGATCTTGTCCATAGATTGGAGCATCTTTCACCCACGTCAACATGTGAATATGAGGAGAACCTCTCTGTTGAAATTCAACACGGTAAAAAAAATCTTCTAGTTGTCCTATAGGGGCATGATCACTTTTTAGTACTATCTTGATGAACTGTTGAACTCGATAATCAAAATACCTTGAGCAAGTTACAGGATCTTTTTGAACTAATCTGACTTTTTGGTGCCATTCCATTTGCTCCAAGTCTTTTTCTAGATATTCTTTTCTATCAACTAATTTGCCAAGAATTTTAAGTAAATCAGTCCAGTTGGTATCTGCTGATGAGAAAGATCCAAACCAGGTTGGCAAACCCAATTGTCTTATCATAGCAAAGAGATCCTTTTTACGTTTTTCTAAATACACAGGTGAATTCCTAAGTGTACGAAAAATGTAATACCCTTCTTCTAACCTCTAAATTTGGCTTTGTGTTGTAGGATATAAGATGTCTTATGCTGTCCATTTTGAGTTATCACTAACATTTTTCAATTGGGTTTTTTTCAATTTGAAAAATAAATTTGGTACAGATCCTGCTACTCTTCTAACAATTGATCTAAGTTCCCATTTTACAATATCTGAGTAATGTACAGGAACATGTCTATCTTTGTTGTCAGGTCTTTTCTCACCACAACATATTGTTGGAAATGCTAAATATTCAGCATCAGGGTCTGAGTACAAACTCAATGGCATCTGTCCTTCTCCAGGAGTAAATATATACTCTTTGTCAATAGATGAACTTGATTCATCAACAATTTCATCTAGAAGAGTATCTAAATTTCCACAGTGCAATTCATTCTCATCTATTTCACTGTAGCGATCTGAATCTGGATCATTATCGTTTGCCTCTGGTGT